>JAUMHI010000057.1:12829749-12849886 GCA_032359435.1 Enteromius unitaeniatus | reverse complement strand
CATGGGGTGTGGTCGACGGCATTGGCCCGCTGTTCGCGGGGCCTTGCCCATTGGTTAAAAATAGTCCCCTATACAGCAGCCAATGATGTTGCAGTTTTAGTAAATAATAAAACTGCGTTTTAAAATAGGCTTCAGTTAGGGGGGAAAAGGAGTTTTCCCCATGCGTCTTAGCAGACGCAGTACAAATGAAATGTCGAAAGGGAACTGAGGATTTATTATTTTTTCATGTATGTATTGATTTTATTTATTTCAGAATGTCCAATGCTTAGTTTATTCATGCTCACATTCACTTCTAAACATTCAAACGTGTCACTTAACTGATCAGTCCCAAGACATGCCTTCAGACGTCAAACCTGCCATAATGTGGCATGAGACATTTGTCAGAATTTTTCATTTATCAGTGAACTCTTTCTGTCAATCAAACGCTCTTCTCTGTCCCCATCAGTATTTTTCTGTTTCACTTTTCATGGTTGCCGAGTTCATATTATAACAGTTGAAGCTTGAATAACCCTTCAGCAGCAGGTAAAATCATTCAATAATGGGACCAAAAAAGTACCAAAAACTCAAATGTTGAAGTAGTGCTATATGATAACAAACCCATCAGCAAACACCTCGCATGACCTCATCAGTGCATTCCATTCTAATGCGTCAACAGTTCAGTGTTGGTTTACGGGTAAAAATGAACTTAGTCTTTTTTTATCATGTCACCTGTGAGGCAACACAAGAATAAAATAAGTGAAAACTAGTCTAATCAGACATTGTTTGTTATCCTTGGGCTTAGATGCGCTTCCTACCGTGGATGCATAGCAGCTTAAACTCCCTCAACACCTTCAGTGTCTTACCCTCCATCAGATTCAGTACATGACACAGTGTCTTCCAAGAAAACACATTTGGAAGCTGAGTGTGACATAGACCTTTCAGCAGCAGATACGGTGTTAGCGAGCTATGAACAAGGATTTGTCAGTGGATTCTAAGTCGGTTAAAGTGTTAATTTGAGACAGACAGGTCCATGCTAGCCCGTCTATCTCCACATCCCCCGTACCTTCTGTTAAAGCCACCTCAGACAGCTCCTCACTCACTAAAAAGACAGCTCATCCAACTGAAATGAAAATTCTGTCATCATTTACCTACTAAATGCCATAACCAGCCTTGTATGAGATTATTTTTACTCCTGAACACAAAGGTATTGTATGTACTGTATTAACAGGAATAGTAAAAAAAATATATATACATATATATATATATATACATACACATACTTTTACTAAACCTCTTTTAGTTTGAATTTCTTTATGTGGAACACAAAAAGCTATTTTGAAAATAAATTCTAAAAGTCAGTGGGGTCCAAAACAACACTGGCTTTTAGAATTTATTTTCAAAATAGCTTTTTGTGTTCCACACAATTATATACAATTTTCATTATGTACATATAAAACAGTGATTCAAAACTGTTTTGCTTTATTGTTATACAGTGGGGTAAAAACGTATTTAGTTGAGAGGCCTGTAATTTCCATCATAGGTATAACTCAACTATGAGAGACAAAATAAGAAAATAAAGTCCAGAAAATAACTTTGTAGGATTTTTAATTGGTACATTCCAAGCAAAGATTTCTGACTCTCAAAGACCTGTAACTTCTTTTTTAAGAGGCTCTGTCCTCCACTTTTTACCTGTATTAATGGCATCTGTTTGAACTCGTTATCAGTATAAAACACACGTGTATATATACATATATATATATACATACAGTGATGTATATATATATGTTTATATACATGTGATATCTTTTTATTTCAGATTTTGATATACAGTACATGTATTTGGCAACTTCTGTATATCAAATTATTTTATTTTATTATTTTTTTATTTTATTTTTACAATTATTTCAAATACCAGTAATTGTATATTTGTTTGTTTTTATGTTTTAGTTAACTATACCTTGGTTAAATTAATTACTATTTTGTGATCAAATTTGCATCTTGTAGACTGTTTCCTCAATAAAACATCTCTCTTTGTTGTCCAACAGTGCCAGTGTTTTACTTTGGAGAAACTGAGTACCATGTGGATGAGAGTGATGGTTATGTCGAAGTCCGGGTTTGGAGAACAGGAAGTGACCTTTCCAAAACCGGAACTGTCACAGTACAGTCTCGAAAAACTGAGCCTGTTTCAGCTGAAGGTATGTATCAGACTGATTACGTATGTCAGTTCCTATTATTACATGTGCAGACGCTTTCATATATAATTACTGTAAACATGCTCAGTTGCTCCAATACATTATCTAGCTTGTATTTCAAGAAATCTACACCATAAGACAATAATATGTTGCTACAGACCCCTAAGGCTTCAACAATAGACAGTGCCAGATGACAACAGCCCATCCTATGACTTACTGACAAGATGTAAAGATAACTAGATCTTCAGTGCCTCTGTCTAAAATGATCTAGAAATACTAATGTTGTACCAACATCCTTTTGAACACTCTCCAAATTGTTGAATAGGGTTGTCTTTTTTATGGATTGGCTATTGACTGTCTGGTTCACGTTGTAGCTTATTCTCAGGAACAGTCGTGTTCAACCACAGTTTATTTTATTCAACAATTCAGTGAATTTAAAAATAAGTGTCACCACAATAATAGGCCAGCATGGAACTAAGTGGCAACTCATTTAGACAATGGCACACTGAAAGATACCTAGTGGAAAATAATTTCAACTTGTTCAATAAAAAAAATAAAGGAATAAATGAACACTTTGTGAAGGTTAAAATAAATTAAGTTAAATTTGATTAAAAATCTGCAAAAATGGATTGACAAAATACATTTTAATTATTCTGCTTTCATTATTATTTCACTATTATTTTACCACTGTTATTTATTAATTTTTATAAATATAATTTCTATGAAAATGCAATAATACATTATAAAATTTCTCCTTTAAAGGTCACTGTATTTAAGGAATGAGTACCAGTAAAGTTTCACCATAAAGATATTTTTTCACCAGTTCTGTGCTTGAGAGAGGTTTATTTTTTCTTTGTTAATTTACCTACAAGAATTTATTTTTGTACCGTTGATATTTCTGGAATATTTTCTCGCATTGCCTTACCAACATTCTCTAAACCTTAACACAGCTGGTATGGACTACGTTGGGATTAGTAAGAACCTAGACTTTTCCCCGGGCGTCAACATGCAGACGTTCAAGGTTACAATCCTGGATGACCTGGGACAGCCGGTGCTGGAGGGGCCAGAGAAGTTTGAGCTGGTTCTCCGTATGCCAATGAACAGCATATTGGGTGAACCAGGAAAAGCTACAATCTACATCAATGACTCCATCTCAGATTGTGAGCACAACTTACACTAAACCATATAAAGTCAAAACATAGTATACAGTTTCATTTATAATATCTTAGACAAGAAAAAACAAGATTTGGGTTTGAATACAACTTTTTAGCAAATTTATTTATTTATTTATTTAGTGCCCAAAGTGCAGTTCCGAGATCCTACATACACAGGTAATGAGAATGATGGACAGATATCAGCTGTTGTGTACCGCAGTGGAGATTTGAGCTACAAGTCCAGTGTGAGGTGCTACAGCCGCCAAGGTTCGGCCCAAGTCATGATGGACTTCAACGAGAGGCCGAACACAGACATTTCTACCATAACCTTTTTACCAGGTATTATTTGTGGCTTATTATTAAGAGTGTCTATTTGAAAGAAATCCAGTAAATCTGTCCCAGTTTGAACAGTTGACATTTTATGCAAACAACTCCCTGTTGATTGCTTGTGTAGGAGAGGTGGAAAAGCCTTGTGTCCTCATTCTTGTGGATGACACCGAACATGAGGAAGACGAGGAGCTGAGATTGGTGCTGGGAAGCCCCAAGAGTGAGTCTCCATTTGGGGCCTCCATAGGGGCTGAGAATGAGACACTCATCAAGATAAAGGACGATGCTGACAGTAAGACATTTATCTCCCACTTTCTCACATTTCTGTGCCCACTTGTGTTCCACTTGCAATTGCTGTTATCTGTCAGAATCCTAGAAAGTACTATATGCACCGTAAGGCAGTGTTTTTATTCAGAAAAAATGCAGATATTAGTGTATTGAAGATTATAAAAGAGGAAAAACATACAAAATAGTATGCGTTATTTCTCAATAAATATATAAAACAGTATGAAAGAGAAAAATGTAACAGATATGCCAGATAAGTTTATAAGAGCTGGATAAATGTCAGCATTTAGGAAACATAGCAAATGGAATAAAATCTAGAAGCTACAAAAGTCTCATTTTGATTTCATGTGATATTTAATCATCTTTCTTGTCTAAGGTGTTTGGTCCATATCAACCCAGAGTGAAATGATAGTTTAGTGCTGACATACATCTCTCCTTTTCCATGATCTTCTTTCCCCAGAGGCCATTATCAGGTTTGGAGCAACCAAGTTTAGTGTCAGTGAACCCAGCGAGTCAGGGCAAATCTCAGTGGTGAGGATCCCGGTCCAGAGGACAGGAGACACATCTAAAGTGTCTGTGGTTCGGGTCCACACAAAGGATGGCTCGGCTTCCTCTGGAGAAGATTACCATCCCATCTCTGAAGGTGGGTTCAAACACAACATCATAGCATGGTCTTCTAAGACAGCTCACTGGGGAATTTCACAAAACCTCCCAAGGACATGTCTGCTTCATATTTTATCCCATAATCATTTTTTCCCTTTTTTTAACTAAAAAATCTATTGCTAAAAGACAAATCAGCTTATTTATTATTAATATTTTTATCTATTTTTGCATTATTGATATTCTATAAAAACATTTCCCTCCCACATTCACAGTAGTGTTATACAAAAAACTAAGATAGAGATAGATATGCATAACTAGGCTGATTTAAAAAAGAATTATTTGTATTTTTTACTCTAGTGCTGTTAAAAATGAATTACAATATTAAGAATTAATGAATCATCACTGAGAATAAGTGTTTTAACAAAAATAATAAACTAAAATATCTGAACAAAGTAATTTGGAAAGAAAAAGTCTTTGAATGTTACAATGCTAGTAATTCTGATGATTATACACTAGAATTTAAACTAAACAACAAATGTCTTAAACAACAAATTTAATTTTCTTTTTTTAATTTGGAAGTGAATAATGAGCTTTCTTCATGATTATATTACATATTATATTATTATTACTGGTTATTTATCACACTTTAAAATAAGCATTGCAATGTACTGTACATAGTGTATAGAACATCGTCAAACTCAAAGAAAATTAATTTTCCTAACTGCAGATTTGGAGTTTAAAGAAGGAGAGACTGAGCACATCGTGGAGGTGGAAATTTTGTATGATGGAGTACGAGAGATGAGAGAGGCCTTCACTGTCCACCTCAAACCTGATGAAAATATGGTAGCAGAGATTAAGGTACTTTGTAATATGCCAAAAAATGTCTTTGAATAATCGGTAGTATTATACCCTGTTTTTGTTTACCAATGAAGTATACACACTGTGTTCATTATATCTTCTTTTATAAATCTCCAGGTCACCAAAGCTATCATCTACATCGAAGAGACGAACAGTATGGCCGATGTGACCTTCCCTGCGGTGCCAGTAGTGGTGTCTCTGTTGCAGTATGATGATACAAGCAGCACTAGAGATTCTCAGCCAGTCGCAGGATATCCTGTAGTCTGTGTCACGGTAGGTTGGCTACATAAACTAAATAAAAAAATCAGCAAAAAATCCTGTATGATTTGTATTTATTTATTTATTTTATTCATATATTTATTTTAGTCGTGCAACTCCAAGTATCCTGACTTTGACCGGACGGGCTTTATCTGTGTTGCTGAGCACATCAATAACACCCTGACCCGGTACCGCTGGCTGGTCAGTGCCCCAACAGGACCTGACGGTGTGACCAGCCCCATGAAGGAAGTAGATTTTGACACCTTCTTCACCTCCTCCAAAACGATCACATTAGACTCAGTGTATTTCCAGGCAGGCTCGCGTGTACAGTGTGCAGCCCGAGCTGTCAACTCCAATGGAGATGAAGGCCTGGAGCTCACCAGCCCCATAGTCTCCATCAGCCAGGAAGATGGTGAGTTTATTGCATTGCAGAACTAACACCAATATTGAGCCTGACATCACATCATGACAAAAATATCCCTGTAGGAGCTTTTTTGCCCAGAACAGATGAACATACATATGTTATGTTTTACTGTATGTGACGTTGTTTTTTTTTGTAAATTTCACCGCAGTTCAGAGTGGTGCCATAACTGGTTTTAAAATAACGTACCATCTGCACTACACATAAACCTTCCAGATAGTTTCACTAAAGTAAGTGAGTGGAAAAATGCAATCGAAAATAGATTTTTGGTCTCTCAGGGATTTTTTTTTAGCTCTGTTATCATGAGTCACGGTTTTCATGGGATTCGTACCCAAGGATTACGCATCTTACAGAGCTACAGAGCAAGATTATTACAGTAGCCTACATCCGGAAACCAAAACATATGGATGTGTAATAATAACTGTATGAAAATGATTAAAAGGGCTCGCTGTTTTACTGCCTCTAGTCTTAGTTAAAAAACTATAAGTTATGTTATATGTACTTATTGGTACATATTTATTGTTTTGCAAAGAATTTCCCACAGGTACATTTTCGTCTCAACATTTTTTGAGCTCTGTACCATTTGATTTTGACAAAAAAAATAAAACTTGCTATGCTCTTTTTCAGGACTGTTGTCATTTTCACAGCTACTTTTATGATAGTGATCTGTATGATCTGTATGAAGTCCATTTATATTAGTCATGTTCAGAATTTCTTAAAAATGTTTACTGTGTGTAATGCATACACAATAATCTTATCCAGTTCCCAAAGGATTGAAATAAATACTGCCTTACAATGTTTCTGATTAAATATACTACTTCACTTGGGTCAATATTTCAAATTGGGTTTTAAACTTCTTTTAACTGCTGCTGTTCAGTTCTTTCTTTCTTTTGTCATCAGGTATGTGCCAGCCTCGGGTTGTTGGCACAGTTGGAGCTGAGCCTTTCTCTGCCAAGCTGCGCTACACTGGAGCAGAAGATCCAGACCACCCAAACCTCATTAAACTGACTGTTACCATGCCCCATATTGACGGTCAGTGCACATGCAAACCAATTTCGCCATAGTGAAAAGCAGATATGGCTTCATATTCCTAAAAAAGGATTAAAAAATGCCTTTCACTTTCTGTGCCAGATCAGATACATACGTTATATCTTTTTCTATATTCTCTTTTATAGGAATGTTACCTGTAGTCTCCACTCGGCCGCTCTCCAACTTTGAGCTGACTCTGAGTCCAGATGGCACACGTGTAGGAAACCATCGCTGCTCTAACCTGCTCGACTACACAGAGGTGCGGACACGCTATGGCTTCATCACAGATGCCACCCACAATCCGGATGCCATTGGCGGGACTGCGCCCTACCAGTACAATACCGCTCTCAGGGGCCAAAGCACCCTACGATTCTACCGAAACCTGCACCTGGAGGCCTGCTTGTGGGAATTTATCAGCTACTATGACATGTCTGAACTGCTCAATGATTGCGGAGGGACCATCGGGACTGATGGACAGGTGAGGAAGGAGAAGGAATCTGGGTTTTTTCTACTTACATTATGCCTTTTTAAGTCAGTCATTTTAGTTATAGTATATACACTACCATTCAAAGGAATTTTTAAAACGTTTTTGGATGAAATCAAAAGTTAAGGTAAAGAGTTTAGTTATATTACAAACTTTTAATGTTTGTTAATACTAGTACTGGGTAATTATTAATTGCGATTATTTGCAGAATAAATGTTTTTGTGTACAGTATGCATGTGTGTGAAATGTGTATATTTATTATATATATACAGACACCCAAAAACAGTATATAATTAGAAAATATTTACATGTATATATTTATATTCATATAAATTTTAAAATAAAATTATTCTTAAAAATATACCTGCATGTGTATGCATTTATATATATATATATATATATATATATATACAGTACACGCACATATATTATGTACACAAAAACTTTTTGGGATGCCCAGTGCAAGCAAAAATGTTTTTTTACAAAAATCTAACAGTGCAGCTTTTTTCATTTTTTTTGCAGCTTTTTTAATGCCAAGAGGTTTAAATGACACTAAAATATATTATAAGTTATTGTATTAATGTTACACAATATTACTATTTTTTACTTTAGTTTTAATTAAATAAATGCAGCTTAAGAGACTTAAGTAAAACATTTGAAGAATTTATTTTAAGTTGTATATAAATCTATACAAGTTTATAGAGTCTAGTGCCATTAAAAGGGGTTAACACGTCCTTGTCTCTCTTTTGTTTTGTTTAAGGTTTAGACTCCTGCACTTGATATATGGATTCCCAGTCTTTGCCAAACATATTAAAGAAAAGACTTTTTCACAGTCGTGAGATCACATTGATCCATTACACTGTGGCTGACCGTTTAAGTTTATTGGCAAAGGCATTGCTTTATGTACCTCTAGCCCTCCTTTAAGCAGCTCATTATTTGTCTTTCGAGTCAAAACTGACCTTTAGATCATAAAAAGCATCTTGTTTTTTTCCATCCTCCTCTTTAAACAGTCGGCTGAAAGAGTGGAGCCCTTTAAACAAGCTTTAGACAACTGTTTACATGCCTGTTTGAGCCAGTCGTTTGTCTTCACCATGGACACAAGCTATGTTGGTTTACTCTGCAGTCAATTAAACTGGACAAGTGTCATTTAACAGAGATGAATGGGGTGCACAGGACACATTCAAAATGAATGATTTTCCTGGACAGTTAGTGGTTAGCAAATAGTAGTTGAAGTCAAGGCACATTAATTAGCAAGAAAATTCAAGTTTACTACAAAGATTTTAGGATTTTTAAGGAAACTTTACTGTTAAAAGATTCAATTCATTTATGAACACTTTTGAACACCTAAAAGAAGAGCAACATCGCCATCTTCTGGTGTGACATACATTCCAGACACAGTATGGGCTTTTTTTTTAAAAAGCTGACCTATGTAATAATAAAAACTGCACTGCATTAATAACTTAGATGGGTAATTATTATACGCTGATATATTGGCCTCTCTCACGTGTGAAGGTGCTGAATCTGGTGCAGTCTTACGTGACCCTGCGTGTGCCTCTGCACGTGTCATACATCTTTCATTCGCCCGTCGGCGTTGGAGGTTGGCAGCACTTTGACCTGCAGTCTGAGCTGCGCCTCACTTTTGTTTATGATACTGCCATTTTGTGGAGAGATGGCATTGGTAGTCCACCGGAGGCTGAATTACAAGGCAAGACAAGAGCATGTTTTTTTAATTTACAGTGTAATAAATTGAACTATTTTTTGCACCAGATTATTTTTGCACAGTATTTACTCTACTGCTGACAAGTCTGAGGTCATTAAAGTAATAAATAAAGAAATAAAGTAGAAGTATTAAAGAAATATAAAAAAAAAGTATAAAAACAAAGTTATATAACTTATTCTATAACTAAGTATTTTTTATTTTATTTTTATTTAATATTATAATATTTTTTAAAATGTAATTTATTCCTGTGGTGGCAACACATCATTTTTGGTATTGAATGTCATGCGATTTCTAAGGAATAGATATTTTCATAGCATTATAAATGTTTTTTCTGTTACTTTTAATCAATTGATTGTATTTCTTTAAAAGACTCACTAACCCTAAAATGTTGAACAATGGTGTATATTTCATGTTGTTGATTTATTTTTAGGTGCCCTCTATCCTACAAGCATGCGCATTAATGAACAAGGCCGTTTGGTCGTCAACTTCCGTACAGAAGCACGTTTCCGGGGGCTCTTTGTAACTGCACATTCAGGTGTGTTATTAAACCTATTAATTATATGTAACAAATTTTAGCTATATATATATATATATATTAATTATTATTAATTGCAATTATTTATATTAGCTGCCAGTAGTAACTGTAGCTGGGTTACCGTCAACTAATTTGTTCATTCAGCGAACACATAGTGTAATTAAGAAGGGATATTTTCTTGGCCACCGAAAAATGCCTTCTTACATTATCACTGCATTAGAGCATGTAGCAAGGGTCACAACCGTAAAGTGACATTACTTCGCAAGGCAGAACTCAGAAACTCATGTAATTTGTGCAAAAGGTTTATTAACTCTACGTTAACTCACATGACTGAACACACACGTATAAATACACTCACACAAAGGGAAAAGTGCAAAGCGAGGCTTAAGGGGGAACCATTAAAAAAGAGCTAGAATTAAAGTTATGAAAAGAGAGTCAGTTGACCACCTGTAAAACCATCAGTTCCATAATTAATATTAAACCTCTGTTTTGTTTAGTTATATGTACGATACTTGCGTTGCCTCTTTGGTGAGGGTCTGATGCAGTCTTGAAGTCCGGATGGTTACCATGGTTTGGATTGGCAATCATGTCCTCCTGGTTTGAAGAGTGATAAATTCCAAAAGATGTCCTTATTCTCGATAATCGGTAGATGAAAGAGGAGCTGGGAGATAGATCTGTTGTGATCCATGGGTCTTGAGTTACCTGAAATTCAAGGCTTAGGCCTAGTGTCAAACTTAGGGTTAAGTTCTAATCTCAGTGTCTCTCCAAGACTGCAGGCCGCACTGCATCACCCCTGGGGGACTGGCCCGGAGATCAGCAAGATAGTGGTGTTCCAGCATCCGGGAAAGTAGGAAAGAGAAAAGAGAGTGAGAGTTTCTGATGGGCAGGCTTTTGTAACCTGCTGAGGTCACACCTCCTGTAGGTCAACCACCAATGTTGTGCTGGTGTTTTTTGAGAGAACTTTATAGTTCTTTGTTCCTAACATGTTAATTTGCATCCACACCGGATTGGTAAATTAAGATACAAATTAGAACAGATTCTTAAAACACTGAATGTTGCAACGATATCAACATAAAACATACACTCTCAGTTAGATCATCGGAAGACGAGTCCTTAGATATCAAACACGAAATGGATCTGGCGAGGGGATGTTTAAATCACCTGTTTTTCGTGTTTATCAAAAACCTGCATAAATACAGTATAGAAAAGACAATAACAGTATGCATTATGACCTGAAGGATAAGTGTTCACCCAAAGGAAAAAGTCCATTGTCTTTAGACTAGTCAGAGTTGCTCTGCTAACATTCCTCCCAGCCATAAACCGGTAGTTATCAGCGGCCCATTGGGGCAGGTTACACAGACACTCATATTTGCAGTTTGAGTTACCTCTTGGGTTGATGGAAGCGGTACTAAAGATTGTTAACATTTGTTAAATCTAACAAATAGTTTGTGCCCGATTGGATCAAATGCTACATATACTAAGTATACAGTTAAATATATAATGATTTTGTGTTGTTACCTCACACTTGTGTACGTGCAGACAGTATATGTCATGAATTTATTCTTACATAACATTACAACATAAATAATGATATAATAATAACATTTTTAGTTTTTAATTCATTGTTTTCATTATTTTGATAAATGTCCATTTGAAGTATTAAGTACATTTTCTAAAACCAGTTATGATAAGATAGTGTCTTGCCTTCAAAAACAATAATAAGATTTGTGTCACCACAGCCTCCCCGATGACTTCCATGGTCATGTGTGCGGACCATCCCGGGTTGACCTTTAACCTTAGCTTAGTGAGAAGTGAGCCGACATACAACCAGCCGATGCAGCAGTGGACCTTCATCTCTGACTTTGCTGTAAGTCTTAGGGCGTTTGTTCCATTTTTCTTCATCTCTACTGATACAATAATTGTTGAAATACTTTCCTGCAGGTGAGGGATTACTCAGGAATGTACACAGTAAAACTTGTTCCCTGCACGGCTCCGCCCGGTGTCGAGTACAGCTTCCGTCCCATGTGCCACCCCAGAGAGCCAATTACCTTTGATCTGGACATACGCTTCCAACAGGTCAATAGTGAATCACAAGCACTCATCAAAGGACTCACAGCAAAGGCCGCATAGCCGAGCTCAGTGTGTGTGTATGTGTATTGTAACAAACATACATGAATCATATCTTATATACCTCTTTTGCAAAGCATGCGTTACAGAAATAATCAATAAAATAATCCGTTCTGAAGTGTCTTAGAAAAACGGGTCAGTTTGGCTTGATTAGTAGAAAAAAAGGATATGAATATGAAGTTTCTGCACATGTACAGGACCATTTAAAATTTGGAGCCTTTTTTTAGAGATAAATTGTGGAGAGCGCCAACATTATTGTCTTCTAATTTCCTGAAAAATATAAATGATTTGTTTTGTACGTATGTGTACCGAGCCTAAAGACTTTTTTTTTTAAATGTACCATGTACCAGTTCTCCTAATGAAAAGTAACGTCTGTGTTGTTGACTTGAGTCAACAGGTGAGTGATCCAGTCTCCGCAGAGTTCAGTCTTAACACACAGATGCTGCTGCTTTCAAAGAAGACTCTGTGGTTGTCAGATGGCTCCATGGGCTTTGGTCAAGAGAGTGATACGGCTTTCTCTGAGGGTAAGATGCTACAAACTACTGTTTATTTCTATTTGATTGTTAGAAATATGACACCGCTCATTCATTTATTGCTGTTGCATTGTTTAGGAGATGTCATCTATGGCCGTGTAATGGTGGATCCCGTTCAGAATCTTGGAGACTCGTTCATCTGTAACATTGAGAAGGTGTTCCTGTGCACAGGGGCGGATGGATACATCCCAAAATACAACCCTGAAAACCTTGAGTACGGGTGCCTAGCTGATTCACCGTCCCTTTTGTACCGATTTAAAATCATTGTAAGTAAGAATACTTTGGATTTAGGCCAGAGTTACAATTAATAATTTTTGCAGACTGCAATCTGGATCTAGCTGATTCAGTGTTATTTTATTACCTAGAATTTATTAATAGACTTTATATATGTATGTACTGTATATATGTGTATATATATATATATATGTATGTATTAGTGCTGACAAACTACTGTACTTATCGCATAGAAAAATGGTAAATTTTTGTTTACATAATATTTGAGCGTGTACTGTGTGTATTTATTAAGTATATACAAATACAAACACATGCATATATATAAGAAAAAGGTATGTTTACATATTAAATAAATAAAAATAGAAATATATAAGTGTATATGAATGTAAATAATTTAAAAGGCACATATACTGAATGTGTGTATTTATATATACACATGATAAATAAACCTAGTGCACATACATATATTATGTAAACAAAAACTTTATTTTAAATGCAATTAATCGTGATTAATCGTTTGATATATATTGATTTATATATATTCTTGATTAATTTCTTTTTAGGTTTATGTTTTAGCATTTTTTTCTTTTCTTTTTTTATATTAGTTTTATATATATAGGCCTTTTTGTTTTTGATTTCTTTCTTTCATTTCAATTCATTTTAGTTAACACAAATGTTTAATATTTAGAATAGCTGTATTAATTAATAATACTTTTTGTTAATTATACCACTGTTCTATAATAATTGTTCATTAGAGTCACAAATAAAACTCTAGATTTAATGTTAAAAAATATTTTTCATGTGAAGTTCTACACGAGCATGGTGATCCTTGTTTTTGCTCAGCACTCACAAGCAGTAGGCAGTATGATGCACAATTTTTAAATTCTGCTTTACAGGACAAAGCTCAGCCAGAAACTCAAGCAAGAACATTTGGCAGCATTAGTTTCAATGCTTTCCTCGCTGTAGATGATCCTCAGGCGCTGCCGTTAGTGAGGCAGCCGGGCTCTGATGGCTTTAGGTTGGATTCCACAGCTTTGTTTCAGGTAAGAGGGACACAACAGCTGCCAAATAGAGGATTACTCCTTCTCAAACGGAAAATCATTAATCACTCACCCACTTGTCCTTCCAAACCCATGAAAGCTTTCGTCTTCAGAACACAATTTAAGTGTGGGATGAAAACCAGGAGGCTTGTGACTGTCCCATTGACTGCCAAGTAATTAACACTCAAGGTGTCAAGGTCCAGAAAAGTATGAACGACAACGTCAAAATAATTAATCGGCCATCAGTGGTTCAATCTCTATTTTATGAAGTGAATAATTTGTGTATGCAGAGAAAATAAAAATAGCAACATTTATTAATGTTATTAATTTGTCTCTTCTCTTTCTCTTCGCATCATGGTAGCAGTATTTTAGAGAATATGTGCTGGACGCAAACAGCTTTCTGTGTCAGCCACACCACAAGGAAACACAGTAAATACACATATAAATCAAAGCGTAATTACATGTAGAAAAGCTATTGTGACTGACAGAAGAGCATACACAGTGCATTCAAGTCAGAGGAGATGAATAAATGTTGTTTTTTTTGTTTTGTTTTTTCGTACAAAAAGTATTCTTGTCGCTTCATAAAATACAGATTGAACCACTGATGGCAGATGGACTATTTTGATGATGTCTTTCATAAATTTGGGGATGTTGACAGTGTTATTTACATAGCAGTCAATGGGACAGTTAGAAGCTTCCTGGTTTTCGTTCAAAATATGTTAAATTGTGTTATAAAGACAGATTTAGTTGTTAGGGTTTGGAATGATATGGGGGTAAGTCATAAATATACACATTTTCATATTAGGATGGATTAAACCTAAACATTGTGATAACATTGCGATACTAACACTATAATACTGTCTAGGTGTCGACAGGCAGGGAGTGGTACATTCACACCATCTACACCGTCCGCTCCAGAAACAACGCTAACCGAGGCATCGGGAAAAGAAGTCTTGACTATCATTCTGTGACACACAGCCACTCGATTTCCAAAAGGTCGACCAACCGCATTCCAGATTTGGCTCAGGATATTGGCACAGAAAAAAACCGTGGCACAAACATCTTACACATAGCGCTGGACCGCAGCGCTCAAAAACATCCCGACCTTCAAGAAGAATCCCAAGCAGAGGGTATCATTCCTAGGGAACTGAATCAAAGGGACACTAGTGATGACCAGCTTGTCTTGATCATAGGAATCTTGGTGGGTCTTCTCTTCACCATCCTCCTTGTCATCCTCGTCATTCTGATGGTTCGTTCTAGACGGGTCAAGAACATCACCGAGTCCCCGAAAGGCTCCAGCAGCACAGAGCCTATGATGACACAAGGCCTCAATAGCAACGACAGCTCAGAGGTTTGATTTACCAACAGTGGACCCTTTTATTCAAATCACTTTTTGTTTGCAAGTGCCTCTTGTTCATTTGCTCGGGCACGCAACGATACATAGTGACTCGGAGTGGTTGCACTCTACCTCTCCTCGGGATTTTGTCGGTCCGAAAGTGTACTTGAATTTCAGAAGCACTTCTGTTGTCACTGCTTTAATAATTGTTTGAAGTCTAAATTGTTTGCTGAGAGAATGGATTGTAAACTACTGTTACTACTGCTTGATGGCATTGATATTCATCCAAATTAAAGTTTTACTTAATATCCAAAGGTGCTAGATGAAAGAACGGTATTATGGGAAAGATGATATTGTATAAATACAGGTTGCGTTCAGTCACTGATCATTTTTTAATGGCTTGTTAGTATTATGGTTGAAAGAATCAAATTTGGGTGACCCATCCATGATCCATAAATTGTTTTTCGGTTTACTTTTTTTTTTTTTTTACATTTCTGTGCTTTTTTTCCACTATTGTTTCTACTTTACAAATGTAATGTACTGTAGTACAATAACTAAATTTACATCAAACTAGTGTTTTTGCTTTGATCAGGTTTCCGCAGGAGTGAAATGGTTTCAGCTTTGGCAAAACAAAGCACATTAATATTCTCTTTGTGTATTTTACATATTTATAGTCGCTATCACTGCATGGTTTTTATTTTTTATTTTTTTTATCTACACTTACTGTGTAAAAATGTATTATAGTGTATTATAAGTCAGATAAAATGATTAGGGAAACGATCTGTGATTTTTACCATGTAACATTTCTTTGATGTTTCACAGCCAGCATTTCTTTTCTTTCTTTCTTTCTTTCTTTCTCTCTCTTTCTTTTTGAGATTTAAATCATTGTCATGACTTTTGTACCTGAATGTGATGCTAATTAGCATGGTATCAAATGAACATTAATGAGATAAAAGTGAGCCTTTCTTTGAGATGCCTTAACAAACACACACGAATACACACAAACCATTGTGAAAACCATTTTTTTTAAATGTAAGTCTGTCCAAGAATATAGTTTAATATAGTATATACAATATATACAGCTCTGTAAAACAAAACAAGCAACAACACCAAAAAATCAATAGTTTATCTGGTTTTCCTATTTATAGGCATGTGTTTAATTGTGGCATGTGTAGTAATTTGTTTTATTCTGTAAATTACTGACATTTTATCTCAAATTTCAAATAAACCTTGCCATTTAGAGCATTTATTTGCAGAAAATGGCAACCGGTCAAAATAACTAAACAGATAAAGTTTTCAGACCTCAAAAATGCAAAGAAAACAACTGTGTATTATTTTGAACATAATATGAATGTTTTAACTTGGTAAGAGTTTTTAAAAAAAAAATCAATATTTAGTGGAGTAACCCTGATTTTCAGCTTTCCTGTCTTGTGAAGCTCTCCTCCAGTCTTTCACATTGCTGTTAGGCAACTTTTTGCCACTCCTAGAACAAAACTTTGAGCAGCTCTGCTCTGCTGGTCCTCCATGCACATCTTGACTGACATCTTGGGGAAGTTTTCTACTAGGACAACCATGTACGTAGCTTGATTCATGCACCCTACACAAAAACAAATGTGTCCAGTTCTTGGCTCTGTTCTTGCTTTTCATGACTTCAACCCTGCATCTAAGACTTTTTTAAAACTGTCCTTGCCATGCACTTCAACCCAGCTGCCGTTTGACATTCTTTTTGTAGGTTATGTGATGTCATCCTGTGGTTGTTTAGTGACATTCGAATGAGTTGGTGGTCGAAGTCTGCTGGTTGAAGCTGATCGAAGCTAAAGTCTACAGCTTGACCTTGTTTTTAAGAACTGCTGTCTTTGGAATTTGTAGAATGGATGCAACCGGATGCTCACTCTGTGCATCTGCCATTGAAGGTAGAATTGAACCCTTCTTTCCCTCGCTCAAGCATTTTCAACTTTTTTTGGTGTGGTCAAAATTCTAATTTTTTGAGGTACTGCTACCAAAGTTTTTGCCATCCATCTGGACTTTTTGCAACAGGACAGTGATGTTGTTAACAACTATAGCCAGAAACTAAGAATAAAACATACTAACAATAACACCCACCTTCCTACCCCAACAGACACACAACTTCAAATTTTGGTTGCGACCCGTTAAAGAAAACAGCATATAGTATGCTGGTTAAGGAGGTTTCGTGTAACCAAAATCCAATTTCATGTCATCATCAAATACTGCTGTCATCAGTCCCTACTGGTGTCCACCTTGCTCTGGTGTCATGCCAACAAATAGCAAAAACCTTTCGCAACAGTCGATTACTAAATGCAGGATTCACACTGATGCAATGACTGACGGCCACACATTTACCTTGTTCTATATTTCTGAATAAATATGAATCAAAACATACAGATTTTCACACAAGTCTTGAGAGTAGATGAAGACAACTCAATCAAACAAATGAGATAAATACAATTATTTGTCATTTATTTATTGAGAATACATGAAGCAACACAATTGAATCTACACAATGAGATAATATTAAAAGCTTTTTATAGACCTGTTCTTCCTTAACCAGTGCTCCTGGTGTGGTGGCATAAAATGCCATCAAAAGATTTTAAATTGAATAAAGTACTACCCCCTTATGGACTTAACCAGATTTGCTAATTCTTTCAGTCAGATGGCCAACACATGGTTTGGGACTCCAAGGATGATCAGGTGTCTTCCTAGGTGCCTATTAACATTAGACATTGTTGTTTATTTCCCTGGTCACATCTTCGGTCCCCATGCCTCCCTACAACAGAAGTGGCAAGTCCATGCAAGTGAGCTTTCTTCTGGTGTATGCCAAAGTTACTAGACATGTATTTTTGCTGTCTTAAGTTACTAAACTTTGACCTACATCGCCTACAAGCAACCTAACCTAAGGGTGAGGCATGAACAATACAGCATACTTTTAAAAGGGTACTTTGTTTTTTGCTGAGACTATACATGAACACACACTGTGGGCATGAGTGAGTGAATCTGAATTCCAAACTGATCCAAGATCATGCCTTACTTGCCAAAATCACGGCAACCAGTCCACCTTATTTGTGACAACCCAAAAAATCAACTATGACCATAATTAAAATGTAATAACTGTAATGACCTGAATGTTCAATTGTTATGATCATTTATTTAGGACAAATAAAAGAGAGTAAAATGTCAATTTCATTTTTGATGATAAAAGGATTTGGATGAATGTTTTCTCTGTTGTAGTGACAGGCCGTCATTTGCCACACATCCAGAATATAAACACCAACATCCTGAAAAGCCCAACGCAGGATTCTGTCTAACTGTAGAGAATACCAGTCACTGCCGAAAATATCCTATTATAAAGAAAGAGAAACCCAATATGAACCCTAAAAGTTTCCTCATTGTATTTAAAGGGTTAGTTAACCCATAAGACTTTCGTTCATCTTCAGAACACAAATGAAGATATTTTTGAGGATATCAGAGAGCCATCTGACCCTCTATCTGATGCTTTTGCTACATTCCTGGATCTGGATCATTTCAGTTGTATTGCTGTCTATGTCTATGATCTCTCTGATATCATCAAAAATATCTTCATTTGTGTTCAGAAGATGAACGAAAGTCTTATGGGTTTAGAACGACATGAGGGAGAGTAATTAATGACAAAATTTTGGGGTGAATTAACCCTTTAACATGATACTGTATAAGCTTACCTTATAGCCAGTGTTGACAGTCTTGATAATAACGGTAGTGTCAGGCGCCCGCTGTAACAATGCTAGAACAGCTTTGCGGATCCTCAACACTCTATGGCTGAAGAAATCCAGAGGGTAGGTGGTAAAATGGGGCCCCAGATTGAACATAATCACAGTGTGGGGTCCTCCTGCCAGATCATCGATCTCATTACTGATGTAGTGCAGGTTAGAAACTGCTGATTTTCGAGTGCGCAGAGGAACGCCGTGAGCCCTCCAGTGTAAGTCAATGTTGTTCTCCACATCCACTGCTAGAAGCGGCCCTGACTGATACTGGACATGCAGGTTCATCTGCTTCAGGGCTGAAAAACAGTGAGTGACACCAATGAATACAATCCCAAATTACTAAACGCACTATATATAAAATATAATTAAACGATAAGCAGTTTTTTTTCTCACATGGTACTGCTTTCACAAGGAACTCAAACCACTGTCTCATAGTGGAGTCTCCCATCATGTAGATGTGTTTGTCTTTCAGGCACTGTGTAGTTGTTTGGGTTGTAAACTTGTGGGTGCTACAGACAAAAGACGTCCACACATCTTTGAGGTAAAAACCGGCTGGAACTGGAGTGTGTAAACCAGGACGACATTTCTCTGTGACATCTGGCAGTAAATCGTAAAAGTATAAAAGATTTTTTTTTTTTTAAGAGCGGTATTTTGCCTAAACTGTAACACATTTCCCTGCTGTACTATTCTTCTGGTTTAAACTCTTGACCAACATACCAATAGTCTCATTTCCATGGAAACTAATAATTTTGATGATGCTCTTATCTCCATTGATACCTTTGTTAGTTTGTGTCCTGTCAAAGAGAACATGTTTGTCAGTCGTACTGCCTCCCATCAATGCATTAAATCAATCAAGTATAAAGTCAAGAATCCTTTAATCTTACATAAGCATCTTCTCTTTATGAGTCAGACGGTTTCTATAACCACCCATAGAGTGGTACACAAGGGCACTGCAGTAAAGTGATTTGGGTCTCTGGCAGCGCCATGTTTCTCCGGTACGGGGATCGTTGTATTCACAGCAACAGTCTCTGGTTCCCATATTTTGTAGACCATTCTTGTCCCACTTCACATTACACATCACTGTTTCACTCAACCTGGTCATATTTGGTCCTTCTCCCTCATAATATCCATTAAAAAACACTCTATCAGCGTCAGTATCTCTGTGACGCTTCAGGACCTGCACAGCTTCACTGGAGTGAATTAGACGCACAGCTACCTGAGCCTCACCGACCCACGGCAGGAGGAAACGCACAGAGTAGGAGCCGTT
>JAUMHI010000057.1:12809615-12824034 GCA_032359435.1 Enteromius unitaeniatus | reverse complement strand
GTAAAAATAAATAATTGAAATGGGTATATATTTGTTTTTTGTTAAGTTGCCTAATAATTATGCACAGTAATAGTCACCTGCACACACAGATATCCCCCTAAAATAGCTAAAACTAAAAACTACTTCCAAAAATATTCAGCTTGGATATTGAGTTTTTTGGGTTCATTGAGAACATGGTTGTTCAATAATAAAACTATTCCTCAACAATACAACTTGCCTAATAATTCTACACTCCCTGTATACATGTGTGTGTGTGTGTGTATATATACATCACTTCTGATTAATGAAATGTTCTCACTTAAAGGGATCGTTCACCCAAAAATGTACATTCTGTCATTAATTTACTCACCCTCATGTCGTTTCAAACCCTAATCTTCACACAAAGTAAGATATTTATAGATAAAAAAAAACAACTTTCTTTGGTCTCCACCACCATTCATGAGAGCACAACAACCATGTATGTATGAGGTACGGCTGATGCAGAAGCCAGCACAAAAATCATTTGTGTTCTAAAGATGAACAAAGGTCCTACAGGTTTGGAACATGTTTACTTAGAGTACCCAGAATGTATCTTTAGATGGTGCAATTACCTGAACCGCTCGTTTGAACTTCTCACAGAAAGAGTAGAAAATGGAGCAACATTCTTCTAGTTTGAACTGAGTTGGATCCTCACAGAAATACTCTGCTACTGAATCACTCACGGCAGAAAGGTTTTTGAAGGCCGCCTCAGTGTCCTGTAACCTGGCGTCTGCATTCTAAAAAAAAAAAAAAAAAAAAAAAGAAATGCTAAATTGTAGAAACATTGATTTAACAATAACATTAATGTCAGCACATCAATAGTACAGTTACTCCATGTTTCATACATATTCACTTTAGACAAAATAAATTCCATGCTCATATTCAGACTTGTGACACTTGTGAAATGCCTCACCTGCAGAAAATCCCTCATCTGTTCCTCCAGATCTGGTTGTTTACTAGCATTCTGCTTTGCCACCTGAACTCTATTCACTTCCTTTTGGAAATCAGACTCGATTTCCTGCTTATGGATCCTATATTGCAGAAGAAAAATAAAACATTTGAAACATTTGATTCTTTTGCTAAAGACTTTTGCTAAAGCAAGATTAAGATTCTATCTTCATTACATCAAATTGATAATGTTGCTTGTTTCCCAAGATACAAGAGGAAATTACTGAGTACTTGAATGTCATAGAATACATTTTGTTATTCTTTTGTTACAAAATATATATGAATATTGATAAATATGATACAAATATGATACTTATGATTGATGAAATATATATGAATATTGGAAAACGTAAACTTAAAAAACGAAAAATAGAAATGTTGCTTTGACAAATAAGTAAAGAACAAGCACTAAAATTTCTACAAGTAAAACTGATATATAATTAATATTTTACTTTAAAGCTCAAGAGAAATATTTTCTCAAAATAACAAAAACTTTAAAAATGACAAAATAACATACTATAACAAAAAGACTAAAACTTACTTACATACTTAGTATAATAACTAAAAATGGGAAAATATAAGCTATTATTAAAATATTATAAATACCATAGTGGGTATATAAAGCTTAAAAAACTAAAAAAAAAAAAAAAAAACACTGGTTTTATTGCTAAAGCTTTATCAACAGATTTTTGTGATGTGTGTTTTTATAATCAGCTACAATAAAAATAATCACTTAAAATAAATTAATTACAGAATATTTTTCAAACAGCAGTGTGTGGCCTACCTTGCTGCATCTCCGATGTGCTGTAGCTTCTCTGGGAACTTCAGCAGCGATGCATCAATCTTTTGGGCTTGCTGTGGTAACAGGCACAGGAGAAAATAATTACAGTGAAAAATAAAGCTGTGTTTCTTATGTGGCTCTGGCACCACAGTATAATATTACAGTACATCATAGCTACCATTGCAACATAGTGCATGAGGTTCATTCCAGGCTTGTTGGCTTTGGTATCTGCTAGTTTGAGTAGAGATGTTATCCGGAATCCCACCGCGCTGCCAGCGTATCCTCCCTGGTGGATGATTAGGATCTCATGACAAATACTGTACACTCACATCATTCATGCTATTTTGAGGTTCACCGACTTCATTCACTGTTAACAAGTATAACTAGATACAGTGGCATGATTGTACTCACAGAATTCATGTAGTTCCCTGTCTTCAAGACCAGACGAATGACTGAATGTAGATCGGCACACTCCAGCAGCTCTGCATATAATTTCATACATGGGTTAGGGTAAATGACAATTACTAATAAACAAAGTACTACAGTATTACCATGATTTTAAACTTTTTTTAAATGTTCTCTTTGGAATCAAACTCAGCAATTGTCTAGCAAATGACATAAATAAATAGGATAAAGATTCAGTATGACCTTTTTTAAAGGTGACTTAAATATATATATATATATATATATATAAATATACATACATTAAAAAGAATTTAAAGAAAATTGTGTGACTTCCTAGCTTCAAAAAAGGGAAGAGGGCATATTCAATTATAGGAAATAGCAGAAGGCTTTAAAAGTATGTCAATCATACCTTGTCCAGCAGAGGTCATAACTGCGATAGAGTGATTTACTTCATCCATAAAATGAGGGAATTCCTCTTTGAGTACTAAACTGTTCAGCCGTTCCTCATAGCTAGAGGAAGAACAAACAAAAAAATAAGATCATGACAGTATATCTAAAGTTCACTCACATTTAGAGTAATTTGCAGTGACCTACAAATCCACTGTCCTGTATTGATAATCATTACCCGGCGATGGAGATAAAACATGAGCTGTGCAAATTGCTTAGTATCGAAGGTGCTCTGTGTACAGTTGTGTAAGTGTGTATTTGTCTTTCTGTGGCTGTATACACCCACCAAGGAACTTTGACAAGTTGTACCATGAACCGATCTGCCTCAGAGAGAGCTGAACAGTCTCCTTTAAAATCAAGAAGCTGACGCACCTAATGAAAAGAAGCGAACGCAATGCATTACAGTAAGCTTTCAGTTCAGTGTACATTTCCAATGAAATTGCTGGGTAAGATACACATATTAATTTTTAAAGTGCACAAACATATATTCAAATACCATTGGGACACTATCAAAGCCTTGGAATTGCTCAACGAGTGTAACTAAGACCGATCCATATATTCCACTCACCTCTCCATCCTCTGGCAGTAGTTTGCACAACTCCTTCAGTTTTCCTGTACCAAATTGTCCTCCTCTGCCATTGATAATGTCATCAATCATTCCACTTACTGACCTGTGAAGAAATATTCGGTTAAATGACAAATCAAGACTATCGCAGGAGTTACAAAATCGCTGATTTTTCAGTGCTTGAATGAAATTGGATCTCTGCTAATATTCTGATAGAAAGGCAGATGTATTATGCAAAAATACAAAAAAAAAGATTGCATCATGCATTTTGTTAGGCGTGTAATTTTAATAAAATAGCTGTATTAAACATTATCATTCTGTTAAAAAAAACAAAAAACATTGACATTATTTATTACTAGTCCACTTTACTTTGCAACTATCAAAAGCTATCAAGATAAAGTCTAACCTAAAATAATTTTATATGCATAATTTAATTTTTTTTAATTTATTATAATTTAATTTCATTTAATTATTTAATTTAATTTTAAAATACTCTCTCCTATGCCAATATGAAGTAACAACTAAGATATTCGTAGGTTAATTTCCCAGTAGTGTGAACACTGCTATTCTGCGGCGTGTCAACAAGCTCTGTTTGTTTGAGCGGCCCAACACAGCAACAGTGACTCAACCAATGGCGTGAGTTTGGGGGCAGGACTACTTGTTTGTCCCTTCAACGGCAGAATGTCTGAGAAACTTGTATGAAATCAATCAATACTTTCACCGCTACTGGAACAGACACACTTCATCTTTAAATAGACTGATAACACTGTAAAGCTTGATTCTAAATTCAGTATTGTTCTCCAAAACAAGTGGCACGTCCGTAAGAACGGCATAGAGGAAGTAGCCAACATATGGACTTCCACGCTGTGAGTCATACTTCACCTTGTTCTAACTTCTACAATACACTTAATCTCCGTTTCCTGGCCAACCATTTATAAAAGGGGACTAAACAAGCCCAATCTTGCTTTTTTAAAGACACACAGACAAGCACACCAAACTGGTAACACAAGCTCTAGCACTAAAAGCTGATGTATTCATTAAAGTTAAACTGTCACAATCAACTAATCAATATCTGCTCAACACTGTATGATTAAGGGAACTGCTGATGATGTAAATAATGCAAACCTTATCTTTATGCTTGTACTCAGGTAGAAAAGATTTGAACTGCCTGATGTTGTCAGGGGAAAAAATTCATTTTTGGCTTGCAGAGACATGTGAGCAATCCATCGTATGACTACTGCGCGTTTCCACCCTAGGATCTGCTCACGAAATGGAGAGCTTTTCTCAATACACCTTCATGATACACTCACCTTTTGAACTGCTTGAGGAAGATACCAATATTCATGTTCTTCTTGGAGTTGAGGATGGTCACCTGTCAAAGGAAAAAAAAAACATTATACTGTATGAATAATGTTTGCCAAAGACAGCATCAGACCAATTGTTTTTTTATGTATATTACATCATTAACATGAATGTAAACAGATTGCACTAAGTATGTACTCCACCCTAATGTTTTTCATCCTTTATGAACTATGAAAAACTAATGATGATTTATGAATACCAGCAACCCTGCCTATTAATTTATTGCATTAAAAACAATCACCGGAACGTTATAATGTTGTGATTCAACTGTTGTAAAATTAGATGTTCATCATCACAGTGTTTCTGAAATGAAAGCTATTCTCGGTGGAGTACACCTTATGTAAACACTTACAGAAAAGAAGAAATCACTCCACCTTTGAAAAGAGTTTGATCAAAGGGAAAACATAGTCAAGTGGCATCCATAAATGCCATCACTGTCTTTTGAAGGACTCTAAGCATTATTTGAAAGAGAAAGTTACATCAAATCTAGTAACTGGTATGTGTTTTCTGGCTGTGGGCCACAGCATGACAAATCATGATTATAACACTAAAATATGTTAAATCTTTCCAAACAACATAATGTAAAACCACACATGGGATTTTTCTGGAAAACACGGCAGTCCTAATTTGAAATCACTGTTTCCTTTTGAGTAAACTTCTTGTTTTCTTTATCTAGCTGATTTTAGCAAAAGTTACCAATTAGTTCTGTATCATGTGACTTTAGCAGAAGTAAAGCAGGTAGATGTTCTCTGACAAAATGTCATAACCTAGCCACCTTTTGCTTAAATTATTATGTATATACACTATACTAAACTTACCAAAGAGATTATGACAAAAATACTAACTGATCCGAAATAGCATGCATAATTACACATTGCATTTTTTTTTACAATTAATTTATTAATAAATAAAAAAAACATTTCATGTTAAAATAAATTATTTTTATTTTTTTTAAAGATTATTTTAGGTAAAACAATGACACATTTTTTTATAGATTTTATTTAAGTCAAAAGGACAATTTAAACTGAAGTCATGTCACTTAACTTTTTTAAAAAATGCATTGGTTTACACAAAATAAATCTAAATTAAAGGGTTAGGTGCATGTATTACTAGCTTTAGATAGTAACACTCTGCAATGCACTAGTGATAAGTGACCATAAAGAAACGGTTTATGCAAAACTAGGAATTATGACACCTCCTGCATGCAGCATGAAAATACACGAAGCTTGAATCACCTTCAGCTCTGTAATCATTAGTACAGTGATGATTATAAAACCAGAAATAAACAGAAATTAAGTGAGGATACAACTAACTAAAAGTCATCTCTATTACAGACCGTCTGGGACAGTCACTGACCCTACCCCAGTGACAAGCCAAATGTAAGCACATGCAAGTCTCTCTGATGAAATGAGTCTGGAAACACCCACTTACTGTAAGCCTGCAGCTAGAGGACAACTTTCCTGGCACATTCTACCTGAACTCACCATTTCGGGTCCTGAGGCATTGATCGGGGACTGGCGTATGCTGCGGCGGTTTGTGGCCTGGACCTGCTTCTGATCACTGCGGCTGAATAACTCCTCCATACGTTTGGTGTCCAACTCAAACTCACTGTTCTTCTCAGCCGTCCAGATGTTATGTTTGCCGAGCACTGTGTCCTTAGGTATGGCCTCCCAATTGAAATTACGCATTCTAGAGGCCCGCATTGGGCCTCTGTTAAATGGGCCTCCACCAGAGAAGAGGGCAGGGGGTGGAGGAGGAGGGGGAGGTGGGGCACTAGGAGGTGGTGGTGGAGGCGGCGGTGGTATCATGATTTAAATGTCACTTGCAAAGGTTATGCTGCATGATCCCTTTAAAGAAAAGCCAAAAAAATAAACCATATGGAAACTGTATCTATCTACAATCTGCTAATATATGCTATCATTCAGCTGAAAAGGGAAGAATTAGTGTAGGGAAGTTAACTCTAGGTAATAAGCACTGGTGAGTACATAACTAACAAAACCATGACAGAAAATACAGCTTTTCCAGTTCACATGCAAAGACTGTCAGAATATAATGTTACATAAAAAGTAGGTTACATACAAATAGTTTGGTTAAGTCCTTTTAAAGCTTAAAAACGTCCATCATTATCACAGTTTTTTTTTTTAACTGTTTACAGATGGTAATAAAATGGTAGCCTACTATGTACTCCAAGCCTATACGTATATATTTTAATATAATACTACTTACATGATACTGTAAAGTATTATAATAACCTGCTCTATGATACCAAAATACTTTACCGCCCAAGGTGGGTTTTTTTTTTGTTAAAATCGTAGCATCTTTGTATTTATAATTCATAAATGATTTACTTACTCGTTTGTGAGGTATCCAGGCGTCCCCAAAAAGAAACTGTTTCGGATCCTACTTTGGCTATATACTCCAGATGAGAAAACTATGCTCCATGTTACTCTGTCACAAGGAATGCTCGGTACTGCAAAGCTGTTCTGTGGAGGAATAATGTTGCAATCATTCGCTCTTTACCTGTAGCTCACGCCCAGAACTCGTCAGCGCTTGTTTTAGACGTAATCTCTTGCTATGACGCTATTCAAATTTCAGAAAGTACCATATCAACTGGTAATCACCCAATTTAACATATAAAAGCGAGTACCGTTACAAACTGAAAGATGGGTTGTTTACTTGTAGTTACTTTAGGTAAAGGCAGTTCAAGGGGGGAAATATAATGACCTAACCCAGAATTAAAGGGCCAAATCTATAAAAACACTGTTAAAGCCTGTGTCATGTGCTACAATTCAATATAAAAGTTGTTTAGCTATGGGCAATCAGCCATATAATCTCCCAAAACTTCCCTCATTAAGTTTTTTATAAAAAATTAAATGCATTTTAGTATTTTTTTTTATCATTTTAGTATACAAGGTAGGGTGATTTCCTGTAAAATATTTTAGAGAAAAAACTACAGCAAATCAGAGGATTGTGCAAGGAGTTTGAGTTTTAGTCTGTGTGATACAGTAAGTGGGCTGACAGGCTGAGAAAGTATTTTAAGGAGCTGAATCAACATCAAAAATTGTTTCACCAAGGAAACTATTGCAGATGTAACATTCTTGTTAAGGCAAATAAGCTTTTCTATCCATTAATACAGGATTTAATTTGATTACTCAAATAAGAGCTTGGTATATCTGTGGTACAGAGTCAAGGGAATAACAATCCAATCAAGGAAAAGTGGTTAATTTCTTCTAGGTTTTACCACTTCTCAGAAACTGCCATATGGCGGTAAAAAAGTAAAAGAAACACATAAGACAAGATAAATATTACTCATTAGATTGGCTTTCAAATGTGGTTTAATTTCATAGATGGGACTTCACAATTTACATAAATATATTATTAACCTTCTTATGACACATACCGTGAGCAATTTTTCATTCTTACACCATGACCCAATCCTCTTTCGAACAACCTTATGTTAAAAATAAACACACAAGCACAACATTCATTCCTTTCGGCTCTACTCTATGATAAAACAAAGTACATAAACTGGCCCGCGAGGTGCTCTCTGGATATGGAACAGTTCTGCGAATATGACTATGAATGCCTCAGAAATTTACATGAGTTACGTGATTTATTTGTATTGTAATTTTGCGACATATTACTTCGAATGTATAAGAGATAGTTAAGGCATTTGTAAAATGTAACCACAGTTAGTTTTCATAAGCCATTTGGAAAACAATTATTATTAATTTGAAGATGTTCTGGGCATTTTTCAGAGGTTTGGCAACTTAAAAACAACTACTTCTTTTGTCTTAATCATTCATACGAATCACTTTTACATCCCTTTCCAGACATTTTCGGTTTTCATGTTTGAGTGTCTCTTTAGGTTGACAAAGTGATCACTGTTCCTCAAGCCACGATGGCTTGTCAGAACCCGGTGGCTTCAATTTCACGTTGAACTGTCTGAGAGTCTGTTCCAGCTGCTGCTGGTTTCCGGCGAAATAAGCAGAAATGGCATTATGAAACAGTAGGAGCTGCTTGTGCATCACCTTTACCTGGAAATAAAACACAGAGAAATCTGAAGAAACTCCAACAAAAGTGAGTAATATTTGTAAATTGTGAAAGAAGAAAGTTAAACAATACAGATTTCAACATGGTACCTTATTCTCCTCCAAAAACTTGAGTTTGATGCTAACATCACTGTGCAGTCGTTCATACTTCTCTTTCTGGATCTGGTACTCCTGTTGAGCTATCTCAATGCGCATCATGGCAGCAGCGTCCCGCGGACCTGCGCTCAACTCCTCCAGGTCGGTTCTATAGGCATCGAACTCCAGTCTGAAACATCAGTCCTCATTAGTATAAGCTGGTTTAATAAACCTATATAACTAATCCCAGAATAAAAAAGATGTACAGGCTACAAATCCCTTGGTATCATAATAAGAGCTGTCAGATTAACATGTTATGAAAAAGAAAATTTACTCGCTGAATTGTTTTTTTGAACTTTTTCTGCTGGGGAACGTTAAAAGAAGATATTCTGAAGAATCACAAGCTCACAGTTGTGGTTACCACTGACTTTCACTGTGTGGACCAAAAATGTGTTCTTTGATTCATATTGTGATAAAAAATGAATAGGACATGACACAACAGCCTGACAGTGCTGTGTGTAAATGACGACTTCATCAGAACTCAGTTGAAAAACAAATTTCAGTGATTCACTTCTGTTAAATGAAACCAATACATTAACTTCTAAAGTTTTTGTAATGTACATTCATAAAAAGTCTTCGATACTTATTTGGGGGGGAGGGGGGAGTTATTGGAAATTAATTACATGAGATACAGACTGAGATATATATATTAATCAAGACGAACTAAAAAAAATTGTGATTTTATATATGTTAAAAAGACGTCACATGGACTACTTTACTGATGTCCTAGCTTTTGTTATCCCTTATCTAAACATAACTTGCTAATATCAAACTACTGATACCTTGCGTTCTCATACATCTTGATGGTCATGAGTGTGTCCTCCATGGTTTTGTTGACTAATGTATTAATGCTGGACACAAAGAAATTGATGGCACCCAGGAGCGTCTCTCCATTCTTGCATAGCAGTCTTTGTGTCTCTGCGTTATAGCCAAACTCATCCTAGAAAGGATTAAATGAAATTAAGTACAACATTATTTATATTAAACCATCAAATTGAATAAAGGCATATTCATGTTATCTAAAAATCTGGTGGAAACAAGAAAAAAATAAATAATTTATATAATTCAAAAAATAAAAAGTAAAAAAACATTAGAAAAGTATATGTTGCAATTTAATGAAAGCAAAATCTACTCTAGTCGTAAATATAAATATAATTTAAATATATTATACAAGGTACTGTTTTTGACTGCAAGATTTTTTTCTTACTGAACTGCCAACAAGGGGGGGAAAAAGAATTTGTAAATCTTTAGATTGCAAAACCATTTCAAATGGTACACCATGTTAAGATTCTGTGGCATACATAACCAAACAATTAAAAAATAAAAAATTAATACCTGCAATTCTGGTGATTTCTGGCTAAGATCAGCAAAGGTGTCTCCAAGAGCCTGCTGAGTCTGCACCATGTTGTAGAAGTGGTTGGTGAGCTCACGTGCTAGTCTTAGAATACGCTCGTACTTCATCTTAGTCTCTCTTAGCACATCAATCTGAGCCTCAAGCTCCATGTCAACTGTCTTTACGCCACGACCAAAGCGCTCCGAAAACATCTGTTTTGTGCACTGGTAAAGAAAAGAAGCCAAGATACATATGAATCCCTACAGTTTGTTTTTATAAAGCCTAAATACCTACATAAATATTTTTTTAAATACTTGTGGTCAGTAAAAAAAAAAAAAAAACAACTCTTTGCTTAGACTAAAGACCAAAATTATCTCACGATTCTGGAGAACTTTTTTTATTTTAAAGATTTACCCCTGAACATTAGGTTATCAAACAGCAGTAAAATAATACATAATACTCTTTGCTTTAAATTTTAAGAAATGTAATGAAAAATAATGTAATAAATGTAAAGAAAAAAAAATCACCATTAAACATTAATTAAACATAATTATATATAATTAATTTTATAGATGTGCCTATTGTATTGTTTGTTTAGTAATTATCGATATGAATTGATGTGAGACAAATTATATATAACACAGCTAGTGCATTAGAATAGTGTCCACCAGACAGAATGAACGAAGTGAAGAATACCCAGGCTGACGCGTACGGTGTGAAACCGGCGTAACAAGCGAGAGCAAGAGAGATCAGACGAGTTTTGCTCGTCTCCTGTCCTTGAAAATATAATTGTCTGAATCATATAAATTCTGGATTAAGATTGTGTGGGGGGTCGAATCAAGATTGCAACCTTTTAACGATTAATTGTGCAGCTCTTAAATTAATACTTTTATGAAGCAAGGATAAGTAAGACATTTAAAACGATACAAATTTTTTTTTTTTTTTTTTTTATCAATAAATGATTCTAAATGTTTACTAAAAATATAAGGCAGCACAATTGTTTTCAACATTGGTAAAAAATGTTTCCTGTGCCCTAAATGAATATTAGAATGATTTCTGAACAATCATGTGACACTGAAGACTTAAGTAATGATGCTGAATATTTAGCTTTGTCTTAACAGCAATATACACATTTTAAATTCTGTTAAAATAAAAGTTACTAAAATTTGCAATAACCTCCCACACTATGACTGTTTTTACTGTATTGTTTCAAATAAATACATTCAGCCTTGAAAACATGAAACTACTGTACCTTGTACGTGTTAATGCTCCACTTTTTCACGCTGTCAAATTTCTCTACTGCTACTCCTCTTGTGGCTTCCTCTGACATCATGGATGGGTTGCTGTTGCTGTGGTGCATGCTGGGAGCTGAGAGCAGAAAATGTATATACTTTTAATTACAAATAGTGGACCATACAAACTTACACAATATAATTTCACTCTTGTTTTAAAATATCACAACTCAGTTGTGTCAATAAAGTTCGTCGACATTTCATGTAATGGACCATTATCAAACTAGAGATTCAGAATTCTGTGTATAATATCATCTGTTATTCCTGGACTGAAAAATAAACAGGGACATGAATAAAAAGTGTGATGACAAATAAATAAAGTAAATGGGTAATGACTGATAATTATGGGCTGAAAATGTGTCTGGCAGTAATAGGAGGGGGTGAGGAGGCCCTGAGATACCTGGGTAATGTTCTGGCTGGTTTGCTATCCGACTGGTGGCTGAATGGCTGGGAGTGATGCCCCTGGATTTGGAGCGGATGTCTGAAATGAATGAATAACAGTGGACGGGCGGAGGAATGGGATGGAGGTTTAGTTGGAGTGAAAGGCCATAAGAGCAATTGCAACATTTAGTGTTTTGTAGTAATACGGATGAGTAATGTACATGAACTGGGTGTGATGATGATTATTCAGTGGAGATTATAGTTAACATAATCAAATGCATAATGATTTCATGGACTGAATAATCAAAATGTATCAAATCAATAATAACATTGGTGATTATGATGTACGCGTATGATGTTTTGTCAAAAATGAACAGTGGATGCTTAAAAGGAAAGCTTTTATTAAGGAGGTTTATTAAAGTTAATTAAATAAAATGGTAAGGTGAGAGGATGAAGCAAATGAAAAACAAGGCTTCTGCTAAAAGACTGACTTTGTACAGTGACGGTCAGCATAAATGTGTTAAAAAAAATTGTGACAAATAAAATAAATGCAGCACATACAAATTACCATTGGTTAGTTTCTTACAGTATGATCACCTAGGCTGCATTTATTTTATTAAAAATGCAAAAATATTTTGTTAAATATTATTTTAATTAAAAATATAATTCAATTAAAATATTAAAATCTGTAAAATATTTTAAAATACAATTTATTCCTGAGTTGGTAAAACTGAATTCTCAGCAGTCATTAGTTATTAGTGTAATATAACTTACTCTTGCTGTCAATTTTCAATATACTGTATTAAGTTTCCTAAAAACCTAATCTTTTAATTACTTCACAAATTTCAGAGGAGAATAACAACATAAAGGCTCTTCTGATAAACTGATCATTCAAAATGGATCATCAAATGACAACATAAATACATTTATACAATAGCCTACAAAAATAATATTCCTCATGGACCGCCACTGACTGTGTCATTTAGATTTGTATTCTGGCATGTCTATTAGTGCTGTGTTAATGTGTTAAAGCCAGTCAACACTGAGCATAAAGAAACACCATTAAAAAGGAATTATCGTGCATTCCACAGTTCAAATATATCAGCTCACAAACATTTTTGTTAAAAACATGTCGACAGTAAATTTAAAACAAACAAACAAACAAGAGGTTTATGTGGCATAAGCAAACATGCATCCACCATGCGACCGTCCTCAGCACCCTGTAGAAAAAAGCCAAACGTTTGCAGTTAAAATGCTTACAAACACATTTTACACCAGGGGAGGGAGAGGAAGCTGTAGGGGGACAAAGAATGTAAAGTAAGGTCTTCTGTTAAGTTAGCATGCATACTGTATACACAGACACCTGGTTTGGGTGCGTTGCCACATCTTCTGTCAAAATACTCCGGGTTGAAACGTATAGCTGGTCCTAAACATATACGTCAGCAGAGATGTAAGCTGAACCTCGCTTGACTTAGATGCTGCGTCAAATCAGATCAGAATCATAAACTTGAGCTCAAGTGCTCTTTACCTTTGATGGAACTGGTGGGTATGATGCCCTCTGCTGCTCCTCCGTAGCCTCCAGACACAATACTGGTTTCATTCAGGTTTGGTCCAGACACCATCACCTGCTGCAAATCCTGAATATGATGGGATTTAATATCACAGAATATTACAGCAAAGAGACAAAAATATATATTTAACACAAACTGTGCACAATAGGTGGGGACACACAAGTGGGTAACAAAAGTGAGGATGGAGCAGTGTTATTTTAGAGTAGAGATATTTTATTACTTATTTACAATTAGAATATTTGTTTATTTTTTTAATGAATGCTGTATTTTTTTTAATGAAATGAAATTGTATTTTTAAAGCCTTGCCTTCTACCCAAAACTTTAAAGAAATGTGACAATTCAACAAGCTGGCTGAAAAATTTATCAATTAGCTAGACTTTCTACGTTCAAGGAAAATCCTATTAGGCACAGTCACTATAAAACATATGCAAATTGATCTACCATATTTGCATGACTGTTTTCCCTGTCTCTGCTGGACTTTTTACAGTCTTAAACAGCTCCTGTTTGTAATAATCCTACACCAACATTTGCCCAAACCCCATGATAAGTCAAAGCCTACTATGTGTGCAACTAAACAAACCATCAAACCACACTAACTCAAAGGGAATGGGGCTCCAACATACAGGGACACCCACAAACTCTCCCTCACCATGGCCACTGGCAGTGTGCCTACAATTTCATATAAGCTTCCACCAATCTGTGCACCCTGTGACATGAAGAAACATAAAATGTGAAGACAGTGTCAAAAAAAGATGGTTAGACACATATGTACAGAAAATAAACATGTGCTGAAATATCTGAAAACAACAAATCAGAACAATTTAAATTACCAATAAATTGTCTTAATTTACAACAGCTCATTAATTCGTGATATTGGATCTCAGTGCTGCATTTTACACTATTGACCACAACATTCTCTTGAATAGAGTAGAAATATTGGCATTAGTGGAGGTGCCTTAGCATGGTTCAAATCATTCTTACCTGACCGCTATCACTTTGTAGCAGTCAATAAAGACGTATCATATCGATCCCAAGTGCAGTATGGAGTACCACAGGGCTCAGTACTAGGGCCATTACTTTTTACGCTTTACATGTTACCATTGGGAGATATTATCAGGAGACATGGTGT
>JAUMHI010000057.1:12763079-12808666 GCA_032359435.1 Enteromius unitaeniatus | reverse complement strand
CAGACATATCAGGTATACATAGGAACATATTTTGTGTGATTCTATACATAAAATAAACAGTTTTCATACTGGTTACATAAGAGCAAAAGTTAATTAAGACATGTTTGTTCTGTGTCTGTTCTCTTAATAATGTTTACATACTGTGTTACTTTGCAACAGACTTTTAACAGAAGAGAATATTTCAAGGTATCTGTGCAGATCATTTAAATAAAAATTTCTGCAGACTTGCAGATTAGGACACATGAGTTAGATGAATGTATATTTTTGTAATTCAAGAAAGATTTTCAAAATCAAATTGGATAAATACACTTTGCGTACAGTACTGCCATCAACAAGTCCAAGTCCATTTAGTCAGCCACCAGTTGTGCAAGTTCTCCCACTTAAAAAAATGAGAGAGGCCTGTGATTTTCATCATAGGTATACTTCAACTCTGAGCGACACAATGAGAAAGAGACAAAAAGGCAGAAAAAAATAAGTATTTGGTCAATAAAAAAAATTAATCTCAATACTTTGTTATATACCCTTTGTTGACAAGAGGTCAAAAGTTTTCTGTAAGTCTTCAAAGCTTTGACACACTGTTGCTGGTATTTTGGCTCATTCCTCTATGCAGATCTTCTCTAGAGCAGTAATGTTTTTGGGGCTGTCGCTGTGCAACACATACTTTCAACTCCCTCCAAATATTTTCTATGGGGTTGAGATCTGGAGACTGGATAGGCCACTCCAGGACCTTGAAAGGCTTCTTATGAAGCCACTCCTTCATTGCCCGGGCGGGGTTTTTGGGATCATAGTCATTCTGAAAGACCCAGCCAGGTTTCATCTTCAATGCCCTTGCTGAGGGAAGGAGGTTTTTACTCAAAATCTCACGATACATGGCCCCATTCATTCTTTCATTTACACAGATAAGTCGTCCTGGTCCCTTTACAGAAAAGCAGCCCCAAAGCATGGTTCCCCTCCCAATGCTTCACAGCAGATATGGTGTTCTTTGGATGCAACTCAGCATTCTTCCTCTTTCAAACACGACAAGTTGAGTTTTTACCAAAAAGTTCCATTTTGGTTTCATCTGACCACATGACATTGTCTCAATCCTCTTCAGGATCAACCAAATGCTCTCTAGCAAACTTCAGATGGCCTGGATGTACTGGTTTAAGCAGGGGGACACGTCTAGCACTGCACAAATTGAGTCCCTGGCGGTGCAGTGTGTTACTGATGGTAGCCCTTGTTACTTTGGTCCCAGCTCTCTGTAGATTATTCATTAGCTCCCCCGTATGATTTTGGGATTTTTGCTCACAGTTCTTGTGATCATTTTGACCCCACAGATCTTGCGTGGAGCCCCATACATATATATATATATATATATATATACATTTTTATTAATAATATGATGTAAAGACAAAGCTGAGGATGGAAGAAGCTATATATATATATATATATATTTTTTTTTTTTTTTTCAATTAGGAATATGATTAAAAGGCCAAACTAAAGATGGAAGACCCTGTTACTCTTTTGGAAATAGATGTAGCTGATGCGTAAAATGGCTCATATGCTTTACCTTTGCAAGCCAATATGCATCAAGCATGAGGAGGAAGTGCAAAATTGGAAAAGTGTGCTTTTGCTTGACCGTTGAAATGAACATCCTTTAACTTTTAACCTTTGACCTCAACATTCTTGTGAGCACCTAAACAAATCACAGTAAAGTTTAAAAAAACTGTTATTTTGCCCTTTTGCACAGGAAGAAAAAAGTTCTATGTGTCTTCCAAAGGATAGTAGAAAAAAACTGTTAAATAAATATTCTCTATTTATTATCATAGAAATAAAATAACCGATGACCAAACAGGATCTTTAAAAGGTTATTCTCATTGGGTGATCGGTTATAATGCTGCTGGGTTCAGGTTAAAAACAAGCTTTAATGTAATTGCAATTAGGTTGTAATTCCAAACACATACCTTGAAGAAGTTGTGTCTGCACCACAAGCCTTCTGTTTAGAGCATTTTTTAGTCTGGGAACCTTAGTTTAAATTTGACAGTGAGGCAGACCAAAACAGCCACCCACAGCAGACGTATTTGGATGCAAGTTTACTGGTACACATAAACTGAAAACAAGGCCTGTTAAATTTAAGTTTCTATGTTGGAAACCTTCACAAGGACATACATTACCGTACCATTCCGTGCCTTCGAAATCTCAGACTCTTCCCACTCTTTTCCTCCCATTCAGTAAATATCCCGTCACGCTTTTAATGATCATTAAATGCGCCTCCAGATGTTGACCAGCGATTCGTCCTCACACAGCCCTTTCTGAGTTCCTCGACTGCAATCAAGGCACAGAGACAAGGACCTCAAAGCAAAGCAAGAAGAAAACATGGCAACACACCACGCTCTAGATTTCTTGCCCACTATGTCATTATTCCCAAGCAAAATAATTACAAACATCGCTCCGTGTTTACACCGTGTAGCATATGGACCTGGTCCTTTTATAGTTTTCGTAATGTGCCATTTCAAACAAACTGTCAACCTTTTTTCCTCTTGCTTGCTGTTGAATCAGACTGAGTGCAATTCGTCATTGTTATGGATCCATGATATGCGTGACTGTGAACATCAAACACCAAGCCTCTTCCTGAAAACACAAGGTGAAAAGAGAGAAACAACAGCGTAATGCTTAGAAGTCACCACAACATGTTCAAAAGGAGAAGAGAAAAAAGGATTACTCATTTTGTACTAACCCAAACCTGTACACAATGATATTTTTTTCCTGTGTAAAATAAAATAAAATAAATGAAAAGTTAGGTCTCATTTTTCATGCTATCTCACCTTAAGTGGCCTTATTATAGCTAAATAATGTACTGAATGTAAAGATTCTAAAGCTTGAAAATTCTCTAAAGAGCAAAGATCACTTTGAAATTTGAAGAGCAAAGTGATTTTCAGAGCAGCTGTTCTCTCTTTCAGATCTTGGCGAAAAATTAGTGATGTTATTTTCCATGTCGGCTATCATCCATTAAGCAACTATATTTCAGGGCTAAATTGGGTGGATTTCAGGCACTGTTTAATCCAGCTGGAATTAAGAAGAGTTATAGCTATGGTGAGGAAGAACCACAGCTGAACCAGTTTATGCTGGGAAATTGGAATCATTTGACCAAAAAACAAATATGAAAAAGTAGCTAGTGGCATTCCAGAAACGATGGAGTGTTGTGGGTTTTCATAACTGATAAACAATATTGGTTTTCTAGTTCTGTGTAGTGACATTTTTTCATGATAATTCTGAGAAACCCCCAAAAAAACCCTCAATTCTGTAAGCTGAATTTCTTGTGTTATATATTGATACAGTGGAACAGTTTGAATGCAAAAATATTCAGACAAAAAAAATCGCTTGTTTCTAACCCAAGTTTCATCCATGTAAATATTACACAGCTCTTTACCAGGAACACTGTTTATATATACAGCTTTTTTTTTAATATTAATGAAATTGGTTTTGGCTCAGAGGAAGACGACAGATTATTTTCATAGTGTGTCTTTTTATCTTTTCTTCTGTACCCGAACTACAGTTTCTGCGCACACACACAAAAAAGGGCCAGTGGGTCCAAAATAGGGATAAAATTGCACAACTCACTATCATAGACTGGTCTTTTGAAAATGTTATATTTCGCTATACTCCTAAATTTCTTGTCTAGGACTAGAGATACCAAGAAACCACACAGACTTTCACTTGGGAAAATGGTTTTAACCAGAAAGCCATTGTCTCCTGCTTGTTTACTTTAAACAATTAACATGCCACCCACAGCCCTATATAAGCTGTAAACATGTTGTAAACATGCACATCTTCTCAGAATTATTCCATATTCACACACTGTATTCCATATTAGGACATTTAAAGGGATAAATCACCCAAAAATAAAAATTAAAATTCACTTTTTGCACTATCCATAATCTGTTTTTAGTGATCCCTCATCCCAATTTCATTTATCATCATCAAAAACCCTTTCCAATTTAATGTTCCATTGCCACCGTTTGACCCTGTGTGTCGTGACAGCAGCTTATAAAACCCAATAACCAACCTGCTGGTAACGCTATGACTCTTCCTGTTAATTTCACCTGCATAATCAAAAAGAGACCAAAAAAGAGCCCGCAAATTTGTATAAAAGCTATTTAGGCACCCTAAATCCTTTGGGGTTGTTAGCATAATATCCTAAGTGTTAATTTAGTTTTCTGTGAATACTAGTTGTGGTTGGCTCCCAGCATCTGCAGACAAGGCTTGCACGCAATGGCAGATGCAGGGAATTTAAAGGCGGCCACGTCCTGTGAAGTTACAGGCAGTAATCTGAGCTCTGTGTGCCATGCATTTTAACTATTTGTGCTGCTTTCTGCTCACAATTAATGTTTCTTACAGACTTTTAGAACAGTGAGCGTGATTTCACCAAGTACAAGATGTTCCTGGATCAACATTCTTGTTGATCCTGGAATAGCATTCCAATTAACCAATCCAATTAACAGGAAATATCTGTTTTAGGCTTATGATCAGGGCTGGGTGCTTCTACACCTTGGTAAATCAGCTATCATTTCCCACTGATTTTAGGGATAAATTTTGGGTATGGTTAGGTTTAACGGTAGAGTTTGGGATAAATCTATATTTTTGGACAGTAATATTGATCCAGGATCATGCCTTGGCAAAATCACAGCGACCTTTTAGAACACAGTTCTGTCTGAGTAACAGCACAGAAAGACTGTAAATCCATCTATATTCAGTGCTGAATGAAATACTTAATTACATCTTAATTACATTTTTTGACTAGTCCGTCATTTTGGATTTTTTATCTTCCACTAAAAACTTCCGTTTTGTTTTGAGAATGTTTGTTCCATTTACATTCTATGCTCCTTTTCTCCGGTATTTCAATGAAAAATTACATTCTACCCTCTTACCCCTCTATTTATTCTGTTTAATATCTCCTCAGCTGCCCATAAATTTTATTAAATGTGAAGTATGTCTGTTTTTGTGTGTGCTGCCCAGCTTTGCACTTTCGCTTATTAGTAATAGGAGAATGCATTCTGCGCTTACTTATTACATATACCACATTTCTCCTGACCTCGGCCAAAGTAACATCCAGAAATTCTCACTGGAAGGAACTGTCCTCAGACCAGATGTTTAAGCAGTGATTTAAACCTAGAAGAGAAGAGAAAGTAATAGGAATTTGAAAATGTTGGAAACAAATTCATGTTATGACAGAAAATGAATAAATAGTAGTCAAGCGATTAATCAAACGATTAATCAAGGCATAATATATATATGTATATTTATTATGTATAATTAAATACACACACACACACACACACGTATATATATATATATATATATAAATTATCATTAATTAATTGACAGCACTAATAAATAAATAAATGTATAAAAAAATATAAAATGTAATAAAATAAATAAAGAAAATGTAAGATAAAAATATTTTTAAAATTAAACTTTTAAACTTTTAAAATTGCATTTTTTTCTATATTTTAATTATATATGAAATAAAAAGTAATGTTTTTAGTCACATCAGTCCAATGATGCATTCAGACACATTAGTTAAATCTCACTCATAAGTCATGGACAATGTATGCACAGATATAATATGACGTGAGACGCCCCCTATGAGTGAGAAGTTTCTCACATTTATGTGATATCACACTTTTCTGTCTTGCACAGTATCACTGCATCATTATCTCTGTGTTGTTTCTCAGCTGGGTAACTGACATTGCAACACTGCAGAGATTTATTTCAGGCCATGATCCCTGTAGATTCAAGGCTTTTTGTGACTCTGTGAACAAATAATATATAATATATCTCAAGAGCTGGTCTAAGGCCAGCTTTCAGCTTTCTCTAAATCCTAAACTTAATATTAAAAATGGGAAAGAGGAAATGGAAAAAAAATAGAAAACAATAATTCAGCAGCAAGGGAATCATACTGATAACCAGCTAAAGTCATTATATTAATTCCAGCCAAAACGAGGCTGCATCTCCCAGAGTTCACCTATTTTACACACCACCTGCGGACCCAGTTCTGTCGTTTTCAGCTGTTTTAAGATTGCTTCTAGCATGATAAAGTGCTTGAGACTTGCATAAGCACTTGCTATTTTTCACAAGTGACTTTAACAAGCCAAACACACATTCTGGTGTTGACCAAAAGTTTATAACCCTCTACCTGGGTAGGTCTCACAGGGGTGTGCACAGGTTGTAGTTCCTTCCTTAACGTCTATTCTTACCCTGGTCTTTCCAATACATTACCATGCTAGTCTCCAGTTACGTTTATATAGAGTGAAGCAGTATTTCTGATAGAGAAATCTTTCATTTCTATCTTTTTGGAGAGTTTTCCCGTGAATACAAGGCACCCTGACAGGCTACTAATGGAAATGTCTGGCCTTGACAGCTCAGACATGCGTCTTCCTTTGCCTCTGTCACCTCATGCGATTTACATCACACTAGGCTGTTGTGTTTGGCATCAGAGCACAGACACTTTCTAGACTGCATGCAGATTCAGAGAGCCATACAGAGGACATCTCATTTTCACAGAACATAAAAGAGACAGTATTCCTATTTTCAAAGTAGAGGAAAATACTTCACATCTCATCTTAGTCATCTAGTCTCAAAACATGCTGTTTTTCTAAGGGAGAGCGAGTGTCTTATGACCTTCCCAGTTCCTAAAAGATATCACATGGGTCGGTTTGATAAATGCTAGAAAAAAAAATGTGTGCAGACAAAAGAACACAGAATGCTGTTTTGTTAGGAGTAAGATCTTGCATATGTCAGTGATAGAGTTGGGGGACAAAGGGCAAAATCTTTGCACTGAGTAAAGTCATTTTTAGGCTTAAAAAGGTTCAAGCATTAGCGCTTTCACCTGCAAAACATTTGCTGAGGCCATGCAGTAAAAATGTAATAGTCCAAAAAATAAAATGAGAAATAATTAAATGTATTTCCCCACACGGAAATAACCTATATAAAGATATATGTTTTAATATAGGTTTTTAATATATGACATATATAAAATGTGACATATATAAAATTGGCAGTTTTCCTATATTGCATGTACATATATGCACCTATATGTTCACCTATATGTTTACCAACATATTAGTAATTATTCAAATATATAAAATTTTTTTTTTAACCCATCCAAGTGCACACACACAGCAGTGAGAAGTGCTCTAGGGTCTCACCTCAGTCATGGTATTGAAGGTGGAGAGAGAGCTGGTTATTCATTCCCACCACCTACAATCCCTGCCGGACCTGGAACTTGAACCCCCAACCTTTGCATATATACGCATATATGCAGCATATATATTATCATTTATGTGCATATATACTGCATACAGGTTTCATATATGCGCACATATCCTCATATGGGTTCTTTCCATGTGGGTCATTCAAACAATTACTCTCCAAATAAATTAATGTATGATGACAGACTGAAAGACTAATTCATTTTAAAATTGTTTTAAAATCTTACCTGTATAATATCTTACATTAAAAAAATGGAAATGCTACAATAGAAAATGGAACAATAGAACAAACCACCAAGGAACAAGACAAGACAAAAATTTTATTAGCAAAATTTTTTTTTGCAAAAACAGATAACTGTTTTTTTATTGTTGTTTTTAAAAATTGTTTGAAAATGTATTGTTGTTTTCAAAAATAACGTTTTTTTTATCATTATTATTGTTATAATGTTTTTATTGTGTTTTGTTTTAATTAATTATTAATTTATTTTAGTTTTTTAAAATTCTATTATTATTATTATTATTATGTTTTACCTAATCAATATAACCCAAAATGCAGTTTGGTTGGTTAAGATTAATTGAAATTCACAAAAAAAAAAAGATATTTGAAAATTGTAAAAAAAAAAAGAATAGTTTTTGCTAATAATATAATATTTATGAATTATTAATAATAATAATAATAAACTAATAATGTATATATAATATATTCAAAAAAATATTATTTTTTTTAAATAAATGCTTTTTTACTTTTTATTCATTAAAAAAACCTAAAAAATCCTGACAAAAGTGTCAAAGGTTCCAATAAATAGTTTTAGCAAAAAACTGTTTCAAGGAATTGATAATAAATCAGCATTTTACAAGGATTTCTGAAGAATCATGTAACCCTAAAGACTGGAGTAATGATGCTGAATTTTATTTAATTTTTTACAATTTATTTTATGATAAAATGTGGAGAGTCTGCAGCGGCATATTAAGTGTTTATTTATATCTTTCGATTTGCATACCAATTTTGAACATTTTTAGTCTATCCATAATGCAGTTTTATAACAAATTACTGCCATCAAATCTCTTGCCGAAACATTTTATCTTGCTAACCCTGAAGTCACTGGCTTTTGTGAATCCTCAGTTCATCCAAATGGATTTGTACGGTCTTACTGTAATGGTTAAATTGCCACCTACTGCAGAGTCTCCGTCTGAGCAGGATTTGTGTTTTGCTGGCATGTGCTTTTCACAGTAATGGATGACAGCAATAGTTGGAGCTGCTTTGCTGCATGCCATTCACGGATTCTGTCTGCTAAACCGATTTAACACCTTCCCTAAAAACGAGACAGAATAAAATCAATTACCCCTCAGGCAGACGATGTTTGGCACGGGGTTGAAGAGATGTGACAGAGTTGGTTCTGCTTCTTAGCAAAGAAGGATCGCAGCTCTGTAGGGAATCACGAATTGAGAGAGGAAGTTGGTTTAAAGGAAACATTCTTGTAATTTCGCTAGAATAACAGTGAAACAAGAACGAGAGGGAGCCTCCCTTCAACAAGAGCTGATAAATTTCATGTTTATTGGTTTATTGGCATAAAGGATATAGAGCTTGGCCTGGTGCCCTCAGCCTCTGATATGGTACATACTAGCACTGGTGGTGTCCAGGTTTAAAGTGAAAAATCAAACCACATCTGCGTTCTTTATAGGCCTGCCAGATGCATATCAAGGCAATCAAACGTAGACTTACGATCCTAAAGCACATGTAGGATACCAGTAACACTGCTACCCACTGTGGACCACCAGTGAATGAACTTTGGTGTGGAGGGTTTAAAGACACACCGGTGTTGTACGAATGTATAGGCTGTTAAAGATAAAGGCAACATATCAATTTGCCAAGCAGACTCTATTATTGATCGTGACAGATTTTGGGCTCTCTCTTCAGCCAGAACAAAGAACAGAACACTTTTGGTTTTGGAGCGTAGCAGGAGAGAGAAAAACACCACGTTAATTGACAGTTTTGAAAGAATAAAACACATTTGCCACGTTATTATATTGTTTCATCACAGGTTTGCCAGGCTTTCCTCTTCATTCAAGTGAGACCAGTACTATGCTCACACTTAGGGTTATAAAGATTTAAACAAGCTTAGGTATAAAACAGAAAGCTTATACCTAATAAAATTACCCCACATTGTGCTATAGAGCTATTACTGACGACTCATCTGTTTTATACAAATGCTGTTCTGAGAGTTTTGAACTCTATATTTGTCAAAGAAATACACATTTTCCCCCAAAGAAATTAGGCCTCACAACTGTTATTAACATTGATAATAACTGTGGCGAAGCACCAGACATCATCGGATCCATTTGCAGCACTTTATTGGATGGTCATACAGGCAAGGTCAGTACCAGAACAAACAGAGCATTGTGGGGGAGGCTCAGGCAAGGTCGAGGCAGGCAGAAAGCAATAAATGAGGGAACAGTCCAGAATCAAAATCACAGGCAAACAATGAGAAATAACGCTCAGAAATGACTACTGCAGCAAATCAAGATTTCGCACTGACCAATAGCCGGTTAAAACTCCGGCAAGGGTTCCCTCTGGCGGCGCCAGGAACCTCCATCTTAACAATAACAAGAAGTGTTTAATCAGATTATTAAATTGATTTCTGAAGGATGATGAGACTCCGAAAACTGGAATATACCTGCAATATACTTCTTTTTAAATTTTTTTTATTAAAGTAACGCAACCTTGGTAAGCCTACCAAAACAATCTTACACAGTTTCTTGCAGATTACATGATTTACACGTTACATGTCTGTTTCTGCCACTGAATAAAAAAAGGTTATTGTGATTTTTTTTCTTTCTCAGAATTGCATGATACAAACTTGCTATTCTGACTTGTTTTCTCATAATTGTGAGTAATAAATTCAGAATTGCGAGATATAAAATCACAATTGTGAGATATTCCGACTTTATAACTCGCAATTCTGACTTTTCCTCTTAGAATTGTGATATATCATCTCGCAATTGCGAGTCCTAAAGTCCAATTTTGAGTGAAAAAAATATTTTTTTTATTCAAACAGGCTTCCATAAATAACCATAAAATCAAAAATAAATAGGAAAGAAATGTAATATTATGTACTTATTTCATTCAATCAATCAAACACTATTTATATAAAAATTAAAAAAAAAAACATCCCTCAATTTTATGTAGCCAATTTTATGGTGTAATTAAAATCTGCTAAAAAAAATGCTCATCAAGTCATTTCATTGGATCTTTGAGGTGTTTCACAGACCTTTTCTGGTCCTCCAGCTTTGTTTGTCTTTCCACCCACATGCTCTCCATATGCTCAAAGTTTTTTCCTCATCTTCTATGCATTGTTTTAGCTGCCTGCTTGCATGTAAAATGATTTCCTTTATCAGCCAGAGAATAAACAAAAGTTCTGAGGTTCCCAAGTAATTTGTGAGCCCAGGCTACTTGTCACTGACAAACAAACCACCAGCCAGCATTCCCTCTCCCTGAAGCCCAGCTCTAAGTCCCTTTGGGAATGGAAACTGTATGAAGTAGTATAAAATGTTATTGAGAAGCCATGAAAAGGCCAGTTCACTGCTGGAGATGTTTCTGAATGCAATGGTGTCTCACCTCTATGTGCACTGCATTGTTACGCCAAGTTTTACAAGCCTATGTGAGAGCAGAGTGTGTCTGACATGAAACTGGGATCGGTTAACAGGGTCTAGACCAAGGTTCACTATAAATCTCACCTCTTTTTCTTCTTCAGTGTCGGCAAGGTAACATACCATATGAAAGCTTGGAATTGCACATAAATAAAGAGCACAGATTACAGTTAGTTTACATTTAAGTTTGCTTATACAGTACTTTACATTATTTTGTACATTTCTATAATATCAGCAGTATGTAACTGAAGGCTGTTTGACACTATAATTTATTAATCTAATCTAATTGTATCTAATCTAATCTAAAAATAAAATAAATAAATAATATAATTATTTTTTAAATTGAATCTATATTTCCCTAGATTAGATCTTTCTTGGATGTATTAAAATCTAATGTAATAGAAAATAATAATAATAATATAAAACATAAATAAATAACAAAAAAAAACTTAAATATATAAATATAAATATATAAACTTTATTTTTTAGAGAGACAACTTGTAATTTCAGTTTGAAGCCTTAATTCTTACTCATTATTTTTCCCAGCATATGAAAACAGCAGAAAAATATAGTCAACTCTACAAGGGTATTTGGTTTATTAATCAATGTTGCATCAATTTTGTATATAAGCTGTCAAATGTATAGCAGAGTTTTATTTTCACCTCATCAACTAGAAAACTGAGCTGAGACTGAGACTTCACATTGCAATATATCTGAAAGAGTGGAAACTATCTCAGGAATTTGGCAAGCTGAATGTCCATTTCAACTGCACCCCAAGCAGAAATCAGCTTACTAGGGGCAGGTTTATCATTTTTGGGGCCCCAAGCAGAGCTTGGATTTTGAAGAGGCTTGAATTTGGGAGAGCTCTTCACTGTGTCGTCAAGGTGTCCAAGTATTTGACTGAATTATTTTGTAAGTAAATGCCAAGTGTGGTCTGGAATATTCATCTCACCATATCGTCTCAGAAGCACCAGGGTGTAGAAACCAGTGATGTAAAACTTATTTGCTCTGCTCCTGAATTTTAATTATGAGACTGACATTTGCAAACAAATTTGTTAAAAAGCTGATGCAAGGTTTCTGAGGGTGTCTTTAAAATTATGTATATAAGCAGAAAGATTGTATATACATAATGTACATAAAAAATTATGTCCTCCATTTTTCTTCCTTTCCAATACAATAATCTCAAAAATCCTTATAGATGTATCAAGATGCATTTAACTGCAAAATGTAAATAATCTTTTCTAAGGAACTGAGCCAAATTTTATGTCAATATCTTTTAATACAGTATAAAAACTTGTTTTCCTTCCCCACTGGCAGATATTTGTTCATGTTTTAAGTTTAACTTTATTTTGCTAAATTTCTCCAGAAAAAAGTGCATTTAATTTGTATCTCTATTGTAATATAGAAGTGGAATCCAGTGAAAATCATTGAAAGCATGACAAAAACACAAAAGAACAACATCTCCTTTTTTCCAGTGTCATCAGAAATAGAGTAATGTCCTTTCCATACTACAGTTACTATTAATATTAATAAACTATTTTTTGGAAACAATTAATGAAAATCTGTAGTTGCTGCATTTTCAAACATAACATTGTTGCCAATTTAACTCATTTTGCACTACCTTTACATGTACCTTTAAATGTACCTTCATAAAACCTGCAGAAACCAGATGTTTGTATGTAGGCACTGGTCATAGTAGAATTACTGTTTACATGTTGTAAGTTCATTCAGTTTGTTGCTAACACCACTTATATCTGTATTTTATATCTTTATGCATGAGCGGTGGTAGTTTCTGTTACTGGTTACAAAGCATACTGTTTAAAATTGATATTGCATGCTATTTGTTTTCAGCACCCTATTCATCTTTGCTGAAGCGTAAACAGTTTTTAAGTGCTCCTTAAGAAAATACAGCATATTTGTGCAGCTCCAACACTGTGTCAATAGGTAGATGGAAAAATTCCTCCACAGTGGCCTTGCCTCCACTTACTGTACCCTCCTGATGTTGGCTGAGCGATTCCACACTTTAGACCTCTGACTCCATGGGATTTCTCTCACAGGGCCTTTCCAAAGACCAATCACACTCTTCACTAACACCTTTCTTAAGTTCAGCCCACCCTGCCTGAAACCAAGTCATTACTTCTATGCTGTTATTGAGCCGATTTTTAATCATATTAAATGTTAGCCACCGTGGATAAAATAGTTGTTCTTTAAGCCCTTGATTTTAGCGCTATTCTAACCTCCATGTCTGTATTGCTTTTAAAATGTCATTAAACGTTGGCTTTGCTCCAGCTGCTATACTGTGAAGTCGCAGGAGATTTATTTTCTTGAAGGGTTAATGTATTTTTTTTTTGCTTTATCGCAAAACCGTTTAAATTTTCACTTGTGAATTTGGTAATAAAACAGTCGGGAGTCGAGTAACCTGTTTTATGACTTTCACATGAGTGTAGAAAAAAAACACCCCAGAGCATGTAACGGCTGAAATGTGCCTTTAATTCATGAAAGCCATCAGTTTGACAGGCCCCGTTTAAGAGCACAGAGTATCTGATGGCCTCATTAAGATTTAAAGAGATGCAATCAAAGTTGCAAAATAAATGATCTTAATTAGCTGAAAAGAAATCGCACAAAGCATTGTGGGGGTCAGGCTTGCCTGCACAAAACTTGTGGCCACAATCCTAGGATGTTGTGCATGGTTTCAAGGTTGTTGCTAAGGTGTTTTGAGGTCTTGTCAGTTTTGCTAGTTAAAAATATATATTTAAATAAAAAAAAATATCAATGAGCTGCAAAATTTGATGTATCATTCACGTTTATAGTGCAAAATTCCAAGGAAGTCTAAGTAACAAAATTTAATACTTAAAGGGTTGGATGACTCAAAAACGAAACTTCTGTTATTAATTACTTACCCTCATGTCGTTCCAAACCCGTAAGACTTTTGTTCATCTTCTGAACACTAATTAAGATATTTTTAATTACACTCTTTAAAATGGCAGAAGACATAAACCACAGGTGAAGAGTGAAAGAGTTGATCCACTTATGTCACCTTGACTGTTTTCCCGATGTTTTTACTACATCTCTGGATCTGGGATAATTTCAGTTGTGTTACTGTCTATGGAGGGACAGATGCCTCTTTGATTTCATCAAAAATATCTTGAAGATGAAAGAAGGTCTTATGGGTTTGAAACAACATGAGGGTAAGTAATTAATGACAGAATTTTCGTTTTTGGGTGAACTAACCCTTTACGTTAAGGAGAACAAATCATTAACCTACAAACAAGCAATAATAGTCATTTCTGATAGTCTTGGTAAGCTCCTCTGAATTGGTGTATTTTAGGATGAAATTCAGTTTTTTTGACTTGCACAGTAACTCCTGACAGTGTTCAATAGTCTGACTAAAAAAAGTTTGTGGCTTACCTGATTTTATTGCCAGTTCAAGTGAGATTCTGGCATTGTTCTTCATTTTCCACTGTTGTGTCTCTTTGTTGCAAGATTTTCACAGGGAGCCCAGAATAACTGCTCAGCTTCACCCTGGAAAATTAGAATTTCCATAATGAACATTCCTGTTTATCAAAACAAACACGTGCATTAAGAAGGATCATTTGTTATCAGTGATATACTGTATTTATATTGGATTTTAGTTAGGGGAAAAAACAAGACTAAATGGAATATATTGTTATAATATAAAATAATCTTTGATTTTATCCCCTAATGCAGGGCAATAATGGCTCATAAAGATGAGATATTACATAACAAGAAATTTTGTCTGCAAGGATTTCAACCTAAGTGAAAAGCTATTAAAAAATAGAAATAAAATATAATTTTAACCAACAAGTAGAGATATTGTTCAACACTTAGTCAACATAGAACTAACATCTATCTATTTGCTTAGGTTAGACTGATGTAGATTTACATCTGTGATTTATTATATACAGCAGTGAGAGTAAAAAAAGAGCTATTTTTGGATCTGTTTTTTATCTTTTGGGAGGCCAATGTGACGATAACCACATGGAAAAGGCAGTAACAGGAATAAAAGGGCCTATTCTGTGAAAATTCAGTTAGGTTACTTCCAGTCTTGCTAGAGAGCGGCTGGATTAAGTTGTCTGCGGAGTCACATGACCAGCTGTCCAGTGGAGTAGCTGGGATATCAGAGTGTTTAATGTCCTCTTTCCTCTCTGTTTAGACTGTTTGCAGAAGCACTTTCTCTGAAGAGAGAACAAAACAATCATTCTCCTGTTTTCTCTCCTCTCTCCACGTCACCAAGGGACTGGAAGCTGTCCGCGTTCACTCCATCAATCTCGCTCTCTCTTCCCAACCCAATGCTCTGATCCAGTTTGAGACCCAGAGACCCATGGAGATATGGAACTAAGGAAAATAGCCCCGTCTTGCACTAGTAAGGTTATATCAACACAGTATCTGCTCAAGAATAACAATGTGACACACACACAAAAAGAATGTCTAAAAAAGGGTTCATATTTCTAAAATTATATATATGTTGCATCACATGCATAATTTATAAATTGTCCATTGGGACTGTGAAGTTTATTATTCCACCCAGTAATTTGTTATTGTATTATGCCAATTGTTGATATATGCAGCACAGCCTCAGCGGCCCGCTACACTTAGTCCACCAGTTGCTGCAACTTAATCAAGTTAACCAAGCAAACGTTTTTACAAATCATCAGAGAGCACCTTAACTGAACCTAAAGTGTGTTTATGAAAGGAAACACATTTGAAAAGTTACATTTTGCCATAGAAGAAAACGTAGTGGTTTCTATCATTCAGCACAGGGGTTCTCCAACAGTGGGTCGTGACTTAAAAATTGGTCACAGGTCTGTTCTCAAAGAGTTACAGTGGATGGTAGGAGTAAAAAGAGTGCTAAACACAAATAAGGTTGGATGGCAAAATTTGTCAACTTCTTCAAACTTACATGTTCATCTGTCACTAAGTAAAAATTATTAGTAATAAGCAAGACTAGGTAGATGCAGATAACTATGAATAAAACAAATGCAAAATAAAATACATCCCAGACTAGATTAAAAACAAGTTCATTAGCAGAGCATATTTGGTATGCATCATTTTTATCTCCTCTAGGCATCAAATATGAGGAATAGTGCACTTCATTACATTAAAATCATGATGTGTGGATGTTTTAGATGATGGTTTCCTACTACAGCACACTAAGAGTGGTGATTTGCAGTGTTTTTGTACTTTTTGGCCCAGTTTCACAGACAGGGCTTAGGTTAGGCCATAGTTCAATTAGGACATTTAATTTTTTTTTTTTTTTATAAACATGCCTTAGAAAAAAGCATTACTGGTGTGTTTTAATCAAAACAAAGGCACAGAAGTTTTAAGATCAGTCAGTGCAAGTTTCCTTCAGTTACATTTTAGTCTAGGACTAGGTTTTATTGTGTGTGAAAGGGTAATCTACTGGTTTGGCTGGGAAGCAGCATGGTGAATTTAACTCCTTCTGGTAAATGTTGTAGTTACAGTACATCATTCCAAGGCTAATTATATTGACATATCAGTTCAGAAATATGACACAGAAATAGCCTAAACAAAAGAATTATATTGTGAACTATGAACCAAAATACCAACATCTGGATTTAAAAATGATGGAATATTATTAATTTCTCCCAGTAGCTTACAGATGGACTTAAAATGTTTTTCCTACGTAAAGTAAATGCAGAACGTTGAGTGATTACTTTACATTTGCTGTCTACAGGCCAATTCACACCACACCGACAGATGTAGAACAACTACAACTACGTATACAGTATGTCACTTCTCAGACATTCCAATACCCAAGAAATTACGTATGTAATATTTAAGTCTGTTGGCATTTGTTGGTGCAAAAACAAGCACTGAGCAATGCAAAAAAAAAAAATAGCTGTTTGTCTGTGTCTGTAGTTGCAGTGTAAATTGTCCTGATCAGGTGTTTCATACATCACAACTTGAATATACAGCATGTAAAATTAAAATAATCTTGCAAAATCATTTATTATGATTCACTATTAATGTGATTTTTGCCCAGTGAATTCTGTTTATACACTCTAAAAATGCTAGGTTCAACACAACCCAGCACTGGGTAAAAATATGAACAGAACTAGCAATTGGGTCATTTTGACTCAGCGGTTGGGTTACTATCCAGAAGGTTGGTTTAAACATTTAACCCAACTGCTGAGTCAAAACAATCCAATTGTGGGTTCTGTCGATATATAACCCAGCATTTTATATATATATATATATATATATATATAATATTACCTATTTTATAGATCAATGTTTCCACAGTGTTTTAAATCAACACACTCTCCACCTTGTAAATCTTTTCAACTTGAAATATGGTTTTGCTTAGTCATTTAAAAGGTTCATATGATGCAATTTAAAATTTTCCTTTCTCCTTGTAGTGTTACAAGCTGTTAGTGCATAGATAAGATTAAAAGATTAGTTTCTTATATTCTTTTTAAAAGTTATGACTTGTCCGCGGCCCCCTACAACAGCTTTTTTAAACACGCCCCCACTTTTCTACATCACAGAGTGGGTTTATTTTGCAAACACCGCCCAAATGTAAATGCAAAGAAAGAAGGCGGAACTATTATTCTCACTGTATTGAATACAGTTACACTTATTAACCCAACCCTAGTGCTTGTTGTTTGTCGTTACTCCAATCACAAATGCAGACATGGTATTATGTTTATGAGGCGCAATGCAACACAGCGTGTAAAAAGACAGCACTAAGTCATGATAATCACTAATTATGTCCCCTAGATGCGACAAATGCCTGGTTTGTAATGTGTTTTTTTGTTTTGGTGTCATAGTGCTGGGACGCAGCATCACGGTATGGTAAGAGTAACACACAAAGAACTAACACGCATAGAAACCTCTAAAAGATCTTGCACTGTTATTTCATTCAACACCGTTTGCACCGTTTTCAATTTCGCACTGAATCAAACGGAGAAAACATGCTAGATGACTATACTGCACTTGACCACAAAATAGTGTCCATGAGTTCAAAATCATAAGTATTGCCATCAATTAGCCCTTGTCGGCTTTGGATCCAGTAGCCACGCCAGTTTCCAGTTAATGAAAATGAATTGCGAGTGATTGAGGCACACCAAGCATCATATTTTCATCACGGCAAACTCCTTTCCTTCAAAAGAGAGAAAAGAAATGAATCAAAATACAGCAAAGCGTGGAAGTCTAAAATACAAGCAGCTGGAACCACTAATGAGAACCAGCCGCAGGTGGTTGCTAAGTGACAGTGGCTGAGTGGCAGGCCTGGAGCCCGGGCTGCAGTTGCTCACCTCCCGAGCCGCCCGCCCGCCTGCCTGCCTCTTTCTCCTCACTGCAGTGGCTCTCGCTCTGGCAGGGCAAGACAGGGAAGCAGGGCGGCCTGAAATGAGAACCAGACCCCTTCAACCCTACAATTGGCTCTCTTCCCCTGGCTGTTTTTTTTTTCTGTGCGTCTAAAGTTGAGAGAAAAAAGGAGCGTGCTCCAAAAATAGATTAGGGATTGCGTGCCAATGGGTTTTGAAGACTCACTTTTTTCGCTCGCTCTAGTCACGCAAGTAGCCTGGCAAGACTTTGGAAAGCAAATCAGGAAAAAACTGAACTCACACAAAAAGACAGAGGGAAAGACAAAAGGCCCTCTGGAGGTTGTAAAGGCCTTTGGATCTTGCAAATATGGAAGTGGGTGGGGCTAATATTTGAAACCCCACCCTGTAATAAATCTACTTCACATGACAGATGTAAAAGTGTATATGAAGTCTCATTTTGACATTTAAGCTCGCTTTCATAGGTCTAAAGAGACTGGGTTGCAATCTGATGGATGGAAATCTAGACAATATTTAAAGAAAGCACATTATGGGGCCCTTGGCGACTAGAAATATCCGTCTTTGTGGGTCTGCCAAGCTTGGTCGGCATCGTTGTGAAAGAACCCTTTAGACAAAGGGCAAAATAGACTCTCTTTCTCTTCCCCTTCTGCTAAAATCATTAAATTCGACAGTCGTTATTGTCATTACATTTTCAAAACCCATGCCAGGCCTACCCAGTGAAGAAAGCCGGCAAGCCCCTTGGAAAGGTTGACTAAAAGGTTACTTTTCAAGCTAACTTTGTTATGAAGGGCCACAAGAGTTTTTAAAGCCATCAAAGCAGTATGTCAGAATAAATTAGTCTCAGACCAGTTGTTCTAAGAGGCACCATCACAACAAAGCTTAATGTGTCTCCATATTGACCTATGCAGACACAACAAACTAACCTCATCAAAGCAAAAAACATCAGATGCCGTACACAAACATTTAACAAAATTGATGATGCATCATCAAAAGCCTTGCAATTAACAAACACAGTCATTCACAAAGTCTGTTTTGCTTTCGAAAGAGTTGTTGTGTCCAGATTTACAGTCCACATGGCCTGAATGCTTTGACAGTGGTATTTAGCTTTAGCAAACACAAAGAGTGTGTCAACAACAGAAACTATTGCGAAAAAAAAACAGGCTCTCCAGCTGTGCGCTTTCCAAAAAAAAAAAGCCAACCTGAATTTCCACAAAACGTCTTGCATGTGAATTAGCGGACTCTCCATCACCCTCTTATGTAATAGGAACAAATTAATCCTCATTGACCTTTACCAAAATGCCTCAATGAACTTTCAAACTAAATGAAATAAAGACTAGTCTAAAGTGCTGTGCTGGCTGAAGCATAATAGATTTTTGCAAGAGTTTACATCAGTAAATATTCATACCTTGTCTGCTGACTACAGCATTGGGTTTGAGTTTGCACAGAGCAAGCAATGTTGTATCCTCACAAAATGCAGGTTCGGTGCTGTTGCTTCTGGCCAACAAATGTCGCAATGCTTTTTGAAAGTAAAATATATGCTTCTCCTTACTTAACCTCAAAAGGTTTCAGAAAGCATGGCTTTATGAGTGAACCTTTAAATTTCTATGAATTTGCTTAGGACCAGCAACTAGCAAAGGACTACCATAAACCAGCTCATGATCAGCTTACAGTAAATCAACTCAAACAGCAGCCATGCTTTAAAACATATCTGAAGCTCTAAAGCTTAAATTCAGTACTCGAAATCACAAATGAAATCTGATAACAAATGTCAGTCGCCGTGATTTTGCCAAGTAAGACATGATCCTGAATCAACATTACTGTCCGAAACTATAAACTTATCCCAATCCTTACCCTTAAACCTGCCCCATACCCAAAATTGATACCTATAATCAGCGGGAAATGATAGCTTAACAAGGGTGTAGAAGCACCAACTATGATTATAAGCCTAAAACAGATATTTCCAGAAAAGTTATTCCTCAATTCTGATTGGTTGATTAGAATGTTGTTCCAGGATCAACAAGGATGTTGATCCAGGAATATCTTGTACATGATGAAATCACGTTCACCATGCGGCATGCGCGTGTCTCAGCGCTCACAACAGACTCGGCTACTTAAAGACCCATATACTAAAAGTGACGCAATGATTTTTGATTTTACTTATAAGTGATTGGCTCTTTTAGAAGATGGATCCTTCTCCCATTAATAAGTAATGTACACTGCCTTGCATACCTAAATAACGGACTCATGTCTTTTTAATTTGATAACTTCTCAAGAAGCGCCCACTACACTTCACCTTAAATCAGCAAGGTCAAAAAAAATCTGTCTAGCTAACATTAGCTCATATTTAAACGTTGTAACTTTTGGCTTGAATGTTTTAGTCCAACGAATGTTCTTCGCTTTAAATGTTTTAGTCAAACCCACATTCAACAACTAGTTTCAGTCTAAATATTTTGTGGTCAAATGCTAGACGGTTCTTTGGGTCTCCATGGCAATACTCACAGGCAAGTCTTCATAAACAAAGTGCAAGACATGTCCTGTAATCCAAGCTGTCTATGGAATGGCTGTAATGATACGTTCTGAAGGATCCACAAATCATTAAGTTCTGAGTATGGATGAATAATGACTAAATTCTTCCCCTTGTGTGGCAAGGTTTGTTACTGCCCTATTTTTTTGGAATGTGTTACATGATTTAAAACCTTATTTTTGGCTTTTAAGAGAATTAATTATAAGGCTCCGGCTGCAAGAGATACTGCATATAGTACACTCTATGTCTTTGCTCTCTACAGAGACAGGTTGGAAGAGACAAATTATCTGGTACTTCCTCTGCAGGACAGGTGGGAAGACAGCATTTTTCCCTCATCAATCTGTGCATGAGCTTTGAGACCTGATGGAAATACATAAACATTAGCTAAACTAGGATTCTGTGGTCTTTGTATGTCTGCAGTTTCATTCATGAACCACATATTAGCTATCCCATATGTAAAGTATTTATTTGATTCAAGGGGGAATCACACATATTTTTATTTGACATACTAACAGTAAATCTACATCAATATTTCTCCCATATCTGGCTGTACATCTGGAATCTATTTATTCGCCACTTTGAATCACCATATTGAAACTACAGTGTATTACAGGACTACAACTTCTTACGAACATCCTTAAAGGCTAAAATAGAGGCCATTTTTTGCAAATGTTTATAAAAAAAAACCACAACTTTTAATTTCAGTAGGACAACTGAGAAAGTAATGTTCTACACAATACACCTGGTGAAAAATATATATTGTAAATTGTTAAAAAAAAAAACAAAAAAAAAAACGTTAAGATTTCCCTTGCAGTTTGTATTCTGATCTAAAATAACTATTAACACAGAATATGTGTACATATAATTGAAGAAAAAAAATAGATGTTTAAGGCTTATTATTGGAAATACATTTTAATCAGGCACTTTTTTCAAGCATATAAAAAAAGTATGTTTCAAAGGATTAAGGTGGAAACTGAACAAAATTCAGTGTTTTCTGATCATTATTTACAATAAAAACACCACCACTTATCATATCAATGCCCTTTGGATTATACTGGGTACAAAAGTAAGACAAATGGCTGGCCAACTCTTCGGACCACAGTGCTATTTAAAAGTAATGTAAACAGATTTAATTCACCTGTAACTGAACAGTGACTTGAACATCATGAGAAACTTTTTAAAAGAACACAGAACAACTGAACATTATTTATTTTCCTTCGAGGCAGCACGAATATAACACGTTCACAGTTAGGAGTGAGGAATTGTTTGAGTACAAAAGTGAAGTATCTGCCATAAATAAAGGATTCTTTAACAAGCAGAGAGATGTTGTGTCTTCAGAAAAACACTGGACCATGACTTTCAACTACTGTATATTACTGAAGGTTTTCTGAACAAAGAATAATTTTAACAAACAGTTTTTAAACACGATCATTATTTTCTTCAATAGGCACTGTGGGTTTTCAAACTAATAAGTTGAGCCTTTCGACGAACATCAAAATATGTTGACAAAAACTGATTCTGATACTGAAAACTAATTCTCTAAAAAATGGCTATAAAACGCTAGTAAAGTTTTTATCACAGAAAGGAAGTATGGTCAATGGGCAACATTTACAATCAAGTGTTAGAAAATAATTTACAAAAATATGTTTCACAATCTTGCTAGAAGAATGCTCAATGCTGCCGTGATTTTTTCAATCATAGTTTGAAATTGTACAAACTTTACACTGTAGGAACAAATACATCAATAAAATCAAATCACCAGTGCTTTTCAACAAATATGGATGTCATAATATTATTCAGCCATGTCATTTACATACACAAAACAAAGTAATCCAGCATTTTATGGTATAATTAGCAACATTTATTACTTGTTTTGAGTAATGACTGAAAGATGCTTAAAAAAAAATTACCTAGAATTGTCAGTACCTTGATTAGGGCGTAGTGTTTTAAAAGAAATCTTTCTTTTGGTCGAATTAAGCCTAAAATTGGATAATTGATTTATTTATTAACATACTGTAAACATCCAGTAAACATTATCAGTCTAACCTATGACAGAAAAAAAACTAATCTGACATTATCAGGTTATCAGCCTATATATTGTAAGAACAGCATGATAAATGATTTTCACTGGCCTTAAGAATATTTGTGTTAGATCCTATGTTCAAAGAAAGACTTGATAACAAATATGAGTATAAAAAGGACAGTACATTATTTCCAGTTACATTGGCAGCTCTTTTGAGGTGCTGTTAAAGGCTGCCATGGCAATATTATCCATTTCTGTTACAGTTATTTCTTAGTTTTTCAAATTCCTGGCACAAATAGCTTGTCTTAGCTAATTAAGTGGCAACTTGGTGCTTGATTTTATAATCCTTCCAAAGATTTTTGTTTCATAAGCTACAATTGTATTCCCATTAGTCAAGCTAAGGGAGGGGAAGCAGCATGTAGAAATCATTATGATCACTGGGGTCTGCAGCAAAAACCTCAAAGACTGTGTACATTGGCATTTTTGCATTATATATAAATACTAACAGAAAAACATAGTCCCCAAATATTTAAGAGCTTAATACTGAACATACTTAGAACACTTTAGAATGGCAACTGTTAATAAACTAAAACAAGCTCTGATAACAAACATACTGTTACGGCCACATATATACAAATATAAATGTATGTCAATAAAATCACAGGTTAAAGCAACCGCTTGACATATGTCATTCTTTTTAAACAAAAAACATCAGTACAAAAATATAAAATACAAAAAGTGTTTTTTCTTACAAAACATTGACATCAAACATAACTGTCCTTTTAAATGTGCAAATGCTGGACTAAGAAAATTGTCATTTGATCTTCAGGATCGTTAGAACAGCATTATAAAACAACTCAAGTCAGCAAGTCTAAAGAAGGGTGACAAAAGCACCGCTTTCTGAAACCTCTGGCCAGCCAGTGGGGCAACATTACATACAACATGATATTGAGGACTTTGCCAGAGGAGAGGCATTTTTAGAGTACCTGAGCAGGTGGGAATGCTTTCTGGTGAACTCTCCTTAGACAGCATTAAATCCTCAATTCTGTTTCCTCATGTTCTAAGGAGTGCTCATTTGCACCCATAATGGAGGACGAGTGACCGCCAAAAGGAACAATGGCTGGGGAATGGGCAGCAAGTGGTGAAAGTGATGGAGAAAAACTCGGTGACATGGCTATTGAAGAAACATCATGGTCTATGGGAGATCGGCGCAATGAGGACAGGTGAGGAAATGTTCGGCCTACAGCAGGTTTTGGCAAAACAGTTTTGGCCCCTGGATGTGCTACAGAGGTAATAAGGGGAGGAGGGTCAATTCTGGGCTTGGGATCTGTCTTTGCTTTGGGATGAAATGGCCGCCGAGGATTAGGTGGCGCGTTCTCATCTTTTAATCTGGCAATTTCTGTAAAGACATTAGCCAGAGGTTGAAACTGAGGGCACCAATCGAGAAGGTAATCCCAGTTGTAGCTGCCCCTCAGTTCTTCGTCGCTAGCCACGATAGCTGTAAGAGAACCATCTACAGCAGGCTTACCATCCTCCGGGAAAGCATAATCTTTCGGATGTGAGATGTTAAGCCCTCTTCCAACCCCGAGATAACCACCTCCTTCATCTCGATAAGTTGGCAACTGGCTCGATAGTAGTGTCCCACTTAAACTTCCCAGTTTTTTCCCTTTAAACCATTGATTTGCATCCATCCCCGGCTCACAGGAAATGTCAGAGAGCTGGTCTGCATCTTGCTGGATACCAGAGTCAGGCCCACGAGCAGCTATGTGCTCCTGCATGGAGGAGGAGATGCTGGAAACTTGAGGATACTCATTAATCATCCGGATCTCATCATCTTCTGCTGCTTCCGCTTCGGCAGAACCACGTCCACTGGAGTGAGATGGGTCAAGAGATCCACCTCGTGCGTAGGTACCTCCTCCGCTCCCAGTTTGGTCTGTTGCATACCCAGGAAGAGTCTGATGATACATCTTCTCACCCCCTGGAACTTTCGATTCTTCAAGACTCTCCAGAACGGTACCATGGGATACTATTCTGGTGCAACCCTCTTGTTCCTTGTACCTTTGGGATCTCAAAAGGAATATCACTACAACAACTATGATTAGGAACACAATGACTGCTAAGGAAGCTGTTATAGCACTGGCAAATACCACATTCATGTCTGTGTTCAAGCCGAAGGATGTATGGGTGACATCAATTGTGACCTGGGCAGAAGCTTTTCGAGAATTCTCCAAAGGACTGTGGGCAATAACATCCAACGTCATCTGCCGGGTCTCTCTTTTGGTCCGGCTTGTATGTCGATGATATGCATCCATCTTGAGGGATATCACTCCTGTAGATGTGTTGACCTCAAAGTAAGGTGAACTGTTTGGGAGTGTGTAGAGAACAATGCCGTCCACCCCTCCATCCTCATCGTTAGCATTTACTTGCCCGATGCTTTGCCCTTTCTTGGCCCCCTCAGGTACATGAAAGGTGAAATCTGAGTTAGTGAAAACTGGGTCGTACTCATCTTCACCAGTCACAAAGACTTGAACTGTGACTGTGGCCGAGTAGTTGCCTGCATCTATTGCCATAGCAATAAAATTGAAAGCATTTATCTTCTCGAAATCAAATGTAAGGCGGGTTCGCAACTCACCAGAGGTTTGGTTTATTAGGAAGGAATCTTTACCATTGCCAGAATTATACATGAGGAAATATCTCAATTCTCCATATGCTCCTTTGTCATGATCAATGGCATGTAGTATGGTAACTAGAGCATTTTGGGGCTGGTTTTCACGAATGCTTGCTGTGAGTGATTTAAGTGGGAAGTAAGGCCTGTTATTATTGATGATCTTGACTTCAACGGTTACAGGTGCTAAAGCGAAGTGTCCCTGACCGTCTGAGGCCTGAATGATGAACACATGAGAGGACTGTTTCTCACTATCAAGAGACCTCCGCAGACGAAGGGACCCGGTCCAGCGATCTATAGAAAAGAGCTCAGACACATCTCCAGAACTGATTGAGTATTGAACCTCTCCATTAGGTGTTGAGTCAGGGTCCACAGCAAAAAGTTGAAGTATTTCTTTTCCAGTTTCTGCCCCTTCATTGACAATAACATTGTACTCAGCCTTACTAAAGGATGGAGGGTTATCATTGGTGTCGATTACAGTGATTAAAACTGGAACACTCGAGCTTCGTTGTGGTATGCCGCGATCTGAGGCCACAATAGTGAGATTGTAGCCATTCGCATTTTCAAAGTCAAGCTTGTCAACTAATATCAACATTCCAACTGTCTGAAATCCATGGCCCTCAAGGAAACGGACACTGCTCTCAATTTGGAATGCGTTACCAATGTTTCCGCTAGCAATGGCAAAATCAAACCCGCAGTTGTCTCTCGATAAGTCCCCATCCACTGCTTCTAGGGTTAGAATGGTTGAACCAGGAACTTCATCTTCAGATACAGAGGCTCTGTACTCAGTCTGGTGGAATACAGGTGCATTGTCATTGACATCAGACACATGCACCTGAACTGTGGTAAGGGCAGTCAACGGAGGTGTTCCACTATCACTGGCTTCAATCACCACCAAAATAGAAGGGCGTTGTGAGTCAAACTCAACCTTCTGCTTGATGAAGAGAGTACCTATGTAAAGAAATCACATTATAAGATTAGGGATTTTTTTTTACATGCTTCAAAACGTTGGTTCTCAACTGGTGGGTGACAACCCAAAAATACTATCCTGCACTGGGCCCTGGACTGCTGTGCATCCTATTATAGTGTATTTAACAAGAATTGGCATTGTGATTTTTTATTCTTTAGGGTTGTAAATCAGATTTCCTTTATTGTAAATAATTAGCAAATTTTCCATATCATTAAGCATATTTGGTATCTCTGCAGGTCACATAATTTTTGTTTGATTAACAAATTTGATACATAATTAAATTGCCAGTTGACATCCTAAAACATGGGCTATGAAGAAAAACCAGCTGAGAACCACTATATCAAAAATGATCTCTTGTTCCTTAAGAAGGAATTCTATATCTGACAATGATTTGGATGAAGAACAAAATCCCAAATTACCATTGCTTGGGTCAATGTAGAACATGTCCTTTGTTGAGACAACCCTGTATGTTATCCTTCCGTTGTCTCCAGAGTCCTTATCTGTCGCAGTTACTGTGATAACAGAGCTTCCTGCTGGTGAGCGTTCTGCTAGAGTCACCTGCCAAAGTTATAAATCGGTCTTAACACTGACAGCTTTGTGCAGTACACAGCATCAATTCATTTTTTCGTTTACTTTACTAGGGAATTTCTAAAAACACAAACATGTGTCTCTTTGACATTTAAAGAAAATGCCTTAAATATACCTTAAAGGGTTTTACCAGAGAAAATAATTTATTAAACCCAGTGAAGAATATCAAAGTTAGTGTAATCTGTTACCCAAAATACTTTTAATTGGTCAAATAACTGTTTACTATATATTTTTCAAACATCTTTGGTACCATTCTTGGGAAAGTTACTTTACAAATGTAATACAGTAGTTTACCAATGACAATTTACACTATGTGAAATGTAAAACGTAGTTTAACTATTTCAGTTACTTTTTGAAGTAATAAAAACGGATTACATTTAATTACTTTTCTAAATTTCGAAAGAATGTTTTCAAAACCTGGCAGGAATAATCTTACAGTAGTTAAAAAAAACCTTATAGTAGTACTCAACACTGATTCAATTCTGATTTAAAATTATAACAAGATGTAGTTTCATATAAATGATACTGTTTTTGAAATCAAATCTTTGCATAGCTATGACCCATTTTGTAATTGTTAACATGTAACTGTAATTTAGTTACACATTTATACTCAGTAATTGCAATACATTACAGTCCAATTTAACTTTTAACAATTTAACAAATTAACTTACATAATGTGGTTACATGTAACTGATTACTGCCCAACATTTTTGGGTACTTCAAACATCCTACTGTACTTTTTCCATCAGTCTTCATCATGAATGTGTGATTTCTCTTAACATACCTCATAAAGGTCCTGGGAGAAGATTGGAGCATTATCATTCACATCCTCCACAAGCACAGTCAGATTTGCGTAAGTCTGTTGTTTGGAGTCCGACGAGCTGACGGTCAGAGTGTACCATGTTCTTTCTTCAAAGTCCAGAGGGGCAGTCAGGGCCACCCCGCCTCCATAGCGATGTATTCCAAACTTGTCTCGAGTGTCTGAGTCCAGAAGCAGGGAATAGGAGAGAGCCGGCCCAGAGTCCACATCATTCCCTGTGACCTGAGTGATCACTGTTCCAATCAAAGTATCTAGAGAGAAAAATACACAATCTTGAAAACCCAGTGTGAAATGTAATTTATTGTTTCCGTTTGCGGTTGCACCTTTCAAAAGTATTACAATTTGCTGGACAACGCCCACCATTACTGAACATAGAGTACAACATCAGTGACAGGAAATAACCATTAAGAACTTTGGCGAGGAAAAACGCCTGGTAATTGAGTCAATCTTTCAGTATGGTGTGCCTCACTGTTTGTTTGCCAGAAAAAATAGGGAATTTAGTTCATTGATCACAGGAGTGATATGGAGTTCAAACAGCAGTCAACTTACTCTCAGGGACCCGGACTTCACGTGGAACAGGGATTGTGGGACTGTTGTCATTCAGGTCTACGATGATCACAGTGAGAGTGGCAGAACCTGCTAATCGAGGACTGCCTCTGTCCGTTGCCATAATAACCAAGCTGGAGACACAAAAAAAAACCAATTAGAGTCAGAGTCTGGACATTCTCACAGACAATTTTTATGCTGAGAGAAAAGAAATTTAAGATGTTTTAAAGTGCAAACTCTATATAAAATCAAACAAATATAAAAAGAGAAAGTGTAATTTCGTCAATAAATACATGGCCATGAATTTTTTCTTAACTATTTAAAAAACAAACAAAAAAACAATACTTTTCTATCACTTCAGTTTAAGGATAAAGAGGAAAAAGGAAATGATCTAAACTGCTATAGTATAAAAGCAGATGGAAGAACTTAGTACTTGGTCTGTGTCCAGATCTCTCTGTCCATGATGGCAGCGGTGGATATACTGCCTGTGACAGGGTCAATCTTGAAGAGGCCGCTCATGGACGATGACCTTATGGAGTAGGTCACCTGCCCGTTCTGACCCTGGTCCAGGTCATTCGCCAACACCTGAGGAAATTACCGGTGAAATTGGCAATGAAAATACAGACAGATTCGCAACAGCTGCTTGAGCGTAACATGAACCTCTAAGCAATGTTGGGCTTGGAACTCAAATTATTTAGAAAAAAAAAAGAGTTGAAAAAGAGAATTGGTTGTGGCTATGTGGGACAGCTGAGCCTATATTCTCACCATGGACAATGAAAACATTGTGGGAAACGCAAAGGAAACTCTTTTGGCTTGCACTGAAAATATGCTGAAATCAGGCCAAGGGATGTTGTACTCCACAGCTTTTATGAAGACTCAACCACTGAGAACACAAATGGGAGATTACTGTACCTGAATGATAGGATGATCATAGCCCTGGGCCTCACGGACATAAGCAACGTAATTGTGAAGTTGAAAGCGTGGTAAGTTGTCATTGACATCCTGTAGGAGAAGGTTAACTGCCATGAAGGAACTGGACGATGCAGTTTCAGCTTTGACCACCAGGCGGAGTCGTGGGGTCTCCTCAAAGTCCAGACCATTAGACCTTTCTACCCAAATCTCACCTAAATAAAAAATGTATTATGACTAATACAGAAAAACTATCACATTAAGTTCATGCAGTGACTTGGATTACCTGTGTAGGGGCTGATGGTAAAGGACTGCTGCTTGTTGCCACTGAAAATGCTGTAGCTGATGCCACTGCTAGATCCATCAGGATAGTGAGCCTGGATCTGAACAACTGCTGTACCTATAAGAAAAAAAGACCTTTATTGATTTAAAGGAAATTTTCCATAAAATTGGCATATATGAAAGATATTGTGACACACAATATACATTCATTCAGTGTTGGATATTAAATAATATCCCTTGGTTTTATATTAAGATGTCTTTTGCCAACATCTAACAATTGCAACATTCATCTTTAAACACTTTAATATATTAATAACCTCAAAATGAACACCCAATTTTCAAAGTGACCTAATAAAGTATACATTTTCGCCGCTAATGCATTCCCTGGGAATTGATCCCATCATCTTGGTATTGCTACCCCCATGCTCTACAGTTTGAGCTACAAGAATATCATTAGGTTATCACTTAATATCACACCTTTAGTGGCATTCTCCTGCAGGCTGACATCCCTGGTGTTGCGAGTGAAGCGAATGCCTTGGTAACTCTGCTCTCTGATGTAGATAATCACAACTCCCAGAGAGGACTGGGATGGGTTACCCTGATCCATAGCCTCTACAATAAGGGTCCGCTGGCTCTGCGTCATTGTGTGGAGCTTTTCGGAGGCCTGAATGTCCCCCGTCAAGGAGTTTATGGTGAAGCCTTTGACAAGATTTGCAAACCGATAAAATACAGATCCATTTGCACCAAAGTCTTTATCTTCCGCTCTCATGGTGGCCAGCACCTTATGGTTGGTGAGACTACTGCTGGAGACATTGATGATGAGAGGGTCTGTGATGAAGAAGGGGGCATTATCGTTTACATCTAAGATGTGGACGTTGACTTCAGCCGAGGTGTTATGGGGATTTGAAGCTGAGGAGTCCATGGCGTAGACTTTGAAACTGTAGGAGGCCACTTTTTCTCGGTCAAGGGCCGCTGCTGTAATGATGCGACCTGTGTGCTGGTCCACAATGAACATGCCTCTGGATTCATGGCTCAGGAAGTAGACTACCTGACTGTTGGACCCTTCGTCCTTGTCAAAAGCTGAAACCTCCAGTACAAGAGACCCTTCTAAAGCATCCTCTGATACCTCCACTGAGTAGCTGCTGCTGGGGAACACTGGGCTGTTGTCATTCAGGTCCAAAACACTGATGTCTAAAGTCACGGTGCTGGTGAGGGATGGTATTCCTTGATCTTGTGCCTCCACGGTGAGGGTGTACTTTGCTTTGGACTCTCGGTCCAACAGCCTGGAAGTGGACAGCACACCTGATTTCCTGTCCAGGTGGAAATCACCAAAATGGTCTCCGTCTGAGAAAAGAAATTTGTGAAAATAACATTGTCATCTGGCCTGTTAGTGTCTTACCTCTCTAGGTATGTGGAATTAAACTATATTAATCAATTAAATCAATGCTGACCAGTGAAGGGTGCAATGTATGGTATATATTCATTCAATACTTATCCAATGCAATATAATATAATGCAGTACAGGCCATGTTTGACAAACTTTTGTGGAATGTTGTGGAATAATGAATTTTTACTGCAAAATGATACATCAAATCTTTAAAAAAACGATTAAAAGTCCATTAAAGTACAAAAGTGCTCAAGTTCTTCGTTTGAAAATAATATTTATTTAGTATGGATGAATTAAATTGTTTAAAGTGATTTTAAAGACATTATTCATATTATTTAGCTGCACAGCTGCTTTCAACTTTGTTAATGTTTCTTATTATTTTTCTTATTACCATAAGCATATCACAATGATTTTGGAAGGATCATGTGACAGTGAAGACTGAAGTAATATCTGCCAATAAATTAATCTGAATTAATTTACAATGTAAGATATATTAAAACAGAAATTATGCATTCTGATGAGGTTGTACCAAATGTTGCCACAATAGGAGAAGGATTAATGTAAAGTAAATCTATAGAACGGAAAATTACTTTGAGTATGAGCTAAACTTGTATAAAATCTGAATAAAACACGTAATAATAATTGGCATAGATTGCACAATGATGTAAGTATTGCTCATGGTCTTAATACCAGTGATTTTGTAGTGCACCAGCCCACTGTCCCCAGAGTCTTGATCTGTGGCTCTAATGGTGCAGAGCGTGACAGGCTCCTGGTTCTCAGGAACCTCCAGACTATAGTACACTCTCCCAAATTCTGGCCTATTGTCATTCTCATCCAGCACTGTGACGCGCACTGTGGTCTTGGCAAAATTGGGCGGAGAACCACCATCTCTGGCATAAACTGTTTAAGAGAAAGAGGTTTTAAATTGGCTAAACAAATGCATGCCCAACCGTAACATGACACTGACAGAAAAAAAAGGCTTCAATCTTAAGCTCTTAAAAGCATATCGTTTTCTGTTTCAACTAAGCAGATGTGTTTTATCTGAAGTACCTGTCACAGCATAAACCCCTTGGGCTTCCCTGTCCAAAGCCTTAGTGGTGGTTATGACTCCTGTAACAGGATGAATACTGAAATCATCTCCTACAATACTTCCGTATGTCACAATTCCATTGGTCCCTAAAAAACAAAAGGATAGATATTACAAAAGACAAATCTACACAGTTTCCTTGAATGCAAGTCCAAAATATGTCTGTTAAAAGCCCCTCATTCTTAAGAGGCTGTGTTCACTTTGCTCAATGGACTTTTCTCACGGAACGGGTAAACACGAGGCGCACCCTGTTTTTATTTGCTTGTAGTTAATACGGCTGTCTAAGCAGTTGATCTCAATCGCCCTCCCCTTGGTCCTTGGATGGCAGATCGCGTGCAAAAGGCGAGCAATCTGGCAGTGTGTCACCTGTTTACCTCGCTAATTGTTCATGGAGAGAACGTTTATGATCCTTCTGTTTTATTTGCCCCTGAGTAAGTCCAAGAGAATGCAGCACTCCCCTTCCACAACACCCCCCCAGCCTGGCACCAATTAAAACCACACACTTTTATTTGTGATGGGTTTGGCTGTGGTATCCAGTGTTTTCAGAGAAATGTTAACACAAACATTCGTGTCACTTTTAAAGAGGACGGTGTGACCACCGCCAACCTCAGAAGGTGGGAATCAAGTCTTCTCACTCAATGCGTGAGTTCACAGACAATACCGTTTAGCATCACATCATCAAGTTTATATGAGCCGTTGTGTGGCAGAGATACAGAGGAATGTAAACAAAATTATTAGGGCGGCCAATTTACTGCTAATTTAGTGTGGTAAATTAAATAAAGAACATAATGCGATACAAAATTAACATAATTAATCATGCTCCTGGCTCTTATGTACATTCCAAATAAGATTTTCCTACTATCAGACCATGAGTAAAGTACCAACTTTATATTTTTGTGTGTCCACAGTTCACGTGTATCAAACCACATTTACAGAGAGCACATTACACATAATGAGTAAAGTAGACATTTGTACAAAACGTGTTCTTGTTAGGAATCAACTACATCGCAAGATGTTTAGTTGAACTACCTTTGGTTGTTTGACATTTGAAACGCCGTCTTATAAATGTGACACCCATGACATTAGCATACATGTGTATATTAGGGGTGGCACGGTTCATGAAAAAAAAACGAACCGTTCGGTCACTTGTCTCGGTTCAGTGCATGCGTCGCGCGGTTTGGCGGTTCATGACATGCGCAATGTAGCTTCGTGTGTGTTTCCCTTTCGCGCGAAAGAATTGATGTGTCTACGGTGTGGAGTGAGTGCTGCAGGTCTCAATACTGTACGTGTAGAAATGGCAAGTGGAAGAGAAAAGGAAGGCCGATCCGCCCTCTATTACCTTTGATGACAGCAGAAATAAAATAATAGATAGAACTGCGACTGTATGCAAGTATTGTGCAACACTCATCCAATTCAGTTTATGAATGATTACACAATATAACTTTTTTAATACTGTATCCTAAATTGTGGATAATTAAGCCATATATCATATTCTGAAGTATATTTCTGGAGTGTTAAAGATTAAAAGAAATAACAAGAACCGTACAGAACCGAAAACCGTGACCCTAAAACCGTGATACAAACCGAACCGTGGGTTTTGTGAAGCGTGCCACCCCTAGTGTATATATATATACATATACATACTATGTGAGTGTGTTTTTACACATACATAATAAATAAACACAGTATACACATACATATATTATGTAAACAAAAAGTTATACTTTGGATGTGATAAATCGTGATAAATCATTTGCCAGCACTACTAAAAATATTAATAAACAATACTAAATTATTTTTAGAAAAAGTGGATCAACAACCCTTTGGTTAACCCCACAGATTTTATTTTTACAATTTTTAATACATTTTCATTAACCAACAATTATTTTCTAAGTATTTTCTAATACTTAAATTGAAATATAATTAAATATATATAATAAATAATTTAATTTAAATAATTATATCAATTAAAATGAATATAAAATATGCTTAATAAATATTTAATATACACCACTAGTGGTCCTTATACAACATAACTAGCATGTTTATGTTACACATGTATAGTAGGTGTGTATTTTACCTTGGTCCAAATCAAAAGCTGAAACCACAAGAACAGTAGTTCCTGGAGGCTGATTCTCTGCAATAAAAGCTTCATATTCACTTTCCTCAAAGTATGGCGCCTCATCGTTTACGTCAATCACCTGGATTGACAGTAACTGGGAGCTGCTGTGCTGTTGTAAACCGTGGTCTTCTGCCACTATGGTCAGGTTGTAGAGGTCTTGTTCTTCACGGTCAATTGGTCTAAGAATAGACAAAGACCCTACAGGGGAAATAAGCAAAAGTGTTAGGCTACCATATGATGAATGTAACAAGCACAGTGTCTGGTATTTCTTTTGAGTGATCGCCTGCTGAACTGCATTTAAACAATTACACAATAATGAAGCCATGATGTAAATTGTTTAAAGCAAAACCACTCGCACTTAAGCAAAGCCTCATTCACACGCTCGCACAACCGAATGATTTCCATCTTGTAGTCCACTTTGATCTTGCATAAGCAACATCACAGCACGAAACGTTGACGCCTTTCTGTTGTGTTAAAAATGAGTGAAAGTCATGCAACGTATTCAAAAATTGCTTTTTTTCCCATGCGAAGCCCTCCCTACCTGAACACTCGCTAAGCCACTGTAACAGCTCAACTATCTGGCCGCAGTTTATGAGTTTTTTCCACAGCAAACATTAAGAGAGCATAAACAAGCACTCTAGACACGCAACGGCACGGCCTGCCGTGCCCTGCTCAAATTTGGGGGTGCCAGCGCCCCTGTCGCTAGCCTACCACAAACGAGCGGTGCTTCTATTGATCCAATCTCAATTTCATGCTTTTAAAGAACCAGACGCAATGATTCAAAGCAGGCTATAACGGCATGATGGGAACTGAGACACTAGAGGGTGTTTTCGTTCTGTTTCAACTTATTTTTCCTCTCTTCTATCTCCATAACGCTGAGCTAACATGCCTCTGAGATCTTAATCTGGTTAGAATTACAAGCTTGAATATTTTCAGACAATCTGACTCCTTACCAGTCACGCTCTGATAACGTAAGGGGAAACCAAGAGGAAGAAAGATGATGTTTGGCATTTCTCTTCTCATATTCATAGTTGAGGGCATTCATAACTTCCAAAGTGGGCAAGTGAGAGTTTGCGAGGTTGGTTTGTCATTTATAAAGCAGACAAATGTTATTTTAAAGAGAAAAATGTAGCCCTCTCATACAAGAACTGTAGGTTTACAAAAAATTTGGTATGATCTAGATCCATATTCTAATGAATTCTGGCTAGGTGTGGGGTCCATAAGCATATCAAGGTTAACAGTACCAGAGAAACACAATCTGTTAGTGGTAGAACATGCTGTAAATAACTACAAGCTGAGTGATGTGTATTGTCTTACATTCTTGCTTTATGTCATGATGTACTTTTGCACAAACACACACACATAGATCAGAGAAACTGTTCTGAACTTACAGCACAGGGACACATTTCTGGGAATGGATGAGATGTTGAGCTGGCGCTTTTTAGGATTAAGAGAACTAAAGGGCATTTAGAGTTTTGCGACTTGGGAGGAGAGGAAAGATGCGAGTCAAGCAGAAATGCAGAATCAAAAGGGTGGTGCATTTTGCAAGCAATGCAATCTTCCACAGAAAAAAAGGAAGTCATAAGGGTCTGGGATGAGGAAATATAGAATCTGAACTAATCCTTTAATGTCCTGTTCACACATCGGTTTAATCAAAAAGTTTGCTGCTGTGTGTTCTGATGTTACTGGTGTTTTGAGTAACAGTATTTTAAAATCACCCAGTGTTGAAGACAAATACCAAGGTTTTAGGGTTTTGCATAACAAGGTTTTGTTTACACAAAAATATCAAGCAGCACAAATGTTTTCAACATTGATAATAATAAGTAATTTTTCTTAGCACCAAATCAGAAAATTAAAATGATTTCTGAAGGACCATGTGACACTATAGAGTATTAGCATACTGTATTAGCTGTTAACAACTCAGTTTTGTATGGAAGCCTGTTTCCATCACTGAATATATATATTAAAAAAATGTTTTTGTGACTTTTTAATCTCACAATTCTGACTTTTTTTTCTCCAAATTGCGTGATACAAACTCACAATTGTGAGTGACATAATCAGAATTGCGAGTTTTTGCGAGAAATAATTCTGAGAACTGAGAAAGTCTTTTTTTTCTGCTCAAAAATTGAACTTGCAATTGCGAGTTTATATGTAAATTCAGAGAAAAGAAGTCTGAATTGTGAGATAAAAAGTCGCGATAACCTTTTAAAAAAGAAATTTTATTCAGTGGCAGAAACTGGCTTCCATAATTTTGCCATCAATTACATAAATGACATTTTTATATTTTATATAATGAAATTGTAATATTTTTAAATGAAAAACAATTACTAAAAACGTTATTAATATTTCAGAATACTACTACTTTTCACTTTTTTTCCCGATCAAATAAATGCAGCTTTGGTGCCTTGGAAATGTATCTGGGCTTCCATAAAATAAAAAATAAAAATATATAATAATAATAATAAAAAATAAATAATAATTAAAAAAAAAATATATATATATACACACACACACATAGAAAATTTCTTTTAAATTTAGAGCATAAATATATAGTGAAAATCTTGTTTTTTAATTCAGCTGGAGTTGTTAAGTTTACCTGTATCTGAGTTAAGGCTGAACTTTCCTCCAGTGTTGCCGCTCTGGATATGATACGTCACTCGCCCGTTCTCTCCCTGATCTGCATCTACAGCCATGACATAGACCACGACAAATCCCACAGGCTGGTCCTCCATCACACTCACCACAGACGGTGAGATGAACACAGGGTCATTATCATTCACATCAGTGACAAATATGCGGGCTGTGACCGTCCCACGGCGCCGCTGACTAACATCGGGGGCCGAATCCATCGCCTGAACCACCAAAAGTAGTGAAGAGGTCCTCTCATGATCCAAAATCATTCCCAGAGAAAGAACTCCTGTGGTAGGATCCAGGAACAGGAGATCTGGAACATTTGGCCACTGCTGCAGGATGGAGTAGTGCACTTCACTGTTGGGTCCACTTCCATCTTTATCGATGGCCTGGAAGGTATAGATAGATGATCCAGGGTCGGTGTTCTCAGGGACGACTATGATAATGGGGTCTTCGGGAAACTCGGGAGCATGATCGTTGCTGTCCTGGACATCGATTACCAACGTAACAAAGTGACTTTTAGGGAGGGGCATGGAGAAGTCATCAACCTCAATCTGGAGAGTGTACCGAGGAGCTTTTTCGAAGTCAAGCTCACGGGCCAGGTAAACATCACCCGTCTGGCGGTCTACCACAAAGGTGCCATCGCAATCTGTGCCTCCCACCACAGTATACGTGACCTGGCCTACTTCAGGAAGAGTCTGAGAGTCAGGTGAACGAACAGACCCCACGACTGAGCCGGGTTTAGCTCCCTCTACTGAATTTAACATTATTGGTTGCGAGTTAGTGGTGGGTGATCCTTTATTTGAGCTTAGAACCTGTAACGAAAGACATTTACGTGTTAGTTTTAAAACTGAAATGATGAATGCAAATGCTAAATGTTAGACAGTAGGAATGTAAATATTGGGATAATGCTATACGATTTATTGCATTAAACTAATGTTTTACAGATTTAAAAAAAATATTTAATCATAATGATGAGGCAATACATTTTTAGTAGATTTGTGTATTATATTTTTCTACAATGCCTTATTTCTTAATTAAACTACAAACACACATTTTGAATTATGAATTATGAATTTTCTTTTTTTTTCTTTTTCGCCTTGTATGTATTTGGTGTATCTCGAGTATTTGTATATATGTATTAAGTGTTGTATGGGAAGCACTACAAAAGTCTGAATTAGTTTCCCCAAGGGAATTAATAAAGCTCTAAACTAAACTAAAACTTTAGAATAAGGAACACATATTCACTATTCAAAATTCTTTATTTGCTGCTTATTAAAAGTTAGGGTTAGAGTTGTTCAGTTAAGGTATTGGGTAGGATTAGGGAGGTAGAATAAGGTAATGTAGAATAAGAATAATATTTACTACTAAATAAATGGCTAATATTCTACTAGTATGCATGCTAATAAGCAACTAGTTAAAAGAACTTAAAATAAAGTGTTAACGGTTTTTAAATTACATATCAGAACAGCCTCATTTTTAGCCATTTTTTTTAACTTTGCCTTCTAGTCATCTGTTAATAAAATCTAACAAAACAGAAACATACTGCAGCCAACATTTTCCTCTCTTTTTTTACGGGGAATGAAAAACAAAACTTTTGTGGGCCTTTTACAAGCTCAAACAACAAACCTGCTAGCATTAATCAGAGTTAATTTGATGGGTCTGTGACTGCCAGGAAAAATAATACTGGATTAAAGTAAACATAATCATAATAGGAAACTGTTAGAACATTCAAATGTGCAAATATTCTTAATAGAAATACAGAATCCTCATAGATGACTCAGAAACACTTCAAAGCGAAATAACCTCGCTTCCTAATATGGAAGGCTGCAGTTTCTCCTATCAGATGAGACATTGTTTTGATAGTTATGAGATATTGTGTATGCCTGTGTGTGTGCACAAAAAGACAGACACATAGAGAGAGATGGAAACAAACATTTAGATAGGGCAAGACACATATACAAACACAGCACATGCCAGAAACTAAACCTTAATACCTATGTGTTAGAGCTCAAACAAGTTTGAAGACAAAAGTATGCACTACAACACAGGTGCTTGTGAAAAACCTATTATTTTCTGTTCTGTGACTAAACCATCATTATGCACCAGTGTGATTAGTATATTGGCAGTAACAAGATTCTCGAGGCCAAGTCTTCTAATGAAACATAATAGGACAGAGGGGTAATTAATCCCACATTAAGCGGTAAATGACATGTCAAAACACGTTCCAACAAAAGATCTACTTTTTTCACACAGCTGCTTTTGAATCAAACTATTGATTTCTGAAAGAATCAAAGCCTTGCCAGAGCTCTTTTATTCTAATTAGATATCAATTATGTACTGTTATTTGTCTTGGCACATCCATAACAATATTGAATAGTTATACAGCATAAATGTGTTTTCCAGGCATTTACATGCTGGAATTTACTACTGTTGCTGTCCGTTGTGTCTGTTTCCACTCATTGGAGAAATATTAATTTGATCACTGGGGTATTTCACAAGGAGTTTTCTGTTCTTCAAAGGGCTACTGAACTGTATTACGAGACTTTGACGCAGCATAGCAGAAAGCACAGCTGGCACATGTAACGGTGCAGCTGGGAGCTGGTCCCTCCTACTTTGAGTGTTTTACGCCATAATATCACACTTAAAATGTTTCAGACAACAACGGGAAAAAATGGAGGAGAAAAAGAAAAGTCTAAGTTAAGACATTCATCTTTGAGCACCTAAAATTAGCCAGCTGAGAGTATTTTTCCCGGCATTGCTTGGGGAAGGTTACATGACTTGGACTAGGAGAGATGAGTTGGCTATGGAAATTTGCAATGCAAGAATGTAAGCCTTGATTAGGCCAGCTAGATAATTTAATATTTTCTTTTGCATGATGTTTAACCTGAAAGCCGATGTAAACGGATCCATTCCTGCAGAGGATAATTTACAAGTTCATATTTTCATATAACAGTATTAAATAAATCATTTTGCATATTATGAAAAGGTGATGAGTAGGTCCATGTGGCGGAAGGAGTTATTTTGAACTTGCCACAAAGCAAATCTCTGATATGACTGCTGACCTTTGTGCTGACTTCAATTTTTGAAGGTTTATAGCCATAACTAATCAATGCACAATATACATTGTTAGGAAATTTGTCAGGAAACCTGCCAAAAAACGATGGTTCCAGAAAGACTGAAGGTGTTTTACTGCTCAGATGTTTAATCCATCTGTCATCCAGTGGATTTAATTTACATGATTTAGAATGGTTAACAGACTCTAGGTGTATGTCAACCTAGTCAGCGTTTCATCTGACCTGAATTTTCAATGTTATGGTGGAGCTCTGGGGGGGTGAACCTCGGTCCGAAGCCAGAACGATGAAATTATATTCAGGACGCTCTGAATGGCTCAAAGGGGAAGAGGAGCGCAGCTCTCCAGTGTTTGGGTTCAGCGTGAAACGTTCGGCTCTGGGACCTACAGCAAAGACAGGATAGAACGAGTCAGGTTTGTGTGCATCAGTGTGATAAAGAATGATTGGATTGACTATTTTTCTACTGTAGTAAGTGTGCATGACTTCAGTGTTAATCCCATCTGGATTTGATTTACAGATAAATTACAGAATGAAATAGTTATGTGTCAAATTCAGTAAATGTGTTACAAAACATATTTAATGATCTCACACGTCAACACATTACCTTCTACACTTCACGTCATGCTGTCTGGGCTATGATGAATAGCAGAATATTATGGAATGGCTCAGTTATGATGTATTTTTGGTACCAGCATACGTATCAATATCAGTCTAACAACAAACTAAATCTTATATTTTTAATTAAGTTTCCTGTTCATTGTAAACAGACAATATGCTTTGCATCTGGTTTTGACATAGTGTAAGACATTAAAACAACTATTTTGAATGCATCTTTCTTACCAGACATGGAGTAGAAAATAGTTCCATTTTCTCCTTCATCAGGGTCTTTTGCATGAATGGTTCCCAGAAGAAATCCAGATGGCTGACCTTCTAACGCCTGTTCAGAGATGTCAGTTAACACTTTTATCAATACAGCTCACTTCTTTTTATGAAATCTGTATTATTTTAGAATATACAATGTTGCATTCAAGAGTTTTCAATGGTTTTGACAGACGTTTCTTATGCTCACCCAGGCAGCATTTATTTGATAAAAAATATATTAAAACAGTAATGTTGTGAGATATTATTAATATTTAACTGTTTTTAGTTTGAAAAGACTTAATTCTGTGATGTCAAAGCTGAAGCTAATATTATATCTCATACCTGCAGCAAAAGCTCTCTTCCTGCATGGCTAAACGAGGGCGCATTATCATTCTCATCAAGAATCGTAATGAAAGCAGTGCCTGTAGCACTGCGGGGAGGGGTCCCTCCATCCTGAGCTACCACCACGAGCTGGTAGCTGGACTGAAGTTCACGATCGAGGGAAAGTTTTGTGCTTATCTCTCCTTTAAAAGAAAAGAGCAGATGGAAAAACAGAGAAAGAGAGAGAGAGAGTAAGACAAACTATTTCATAGCACTATTTCATCTGTGGCAGAAGGCACAGATGGTACATCCTGACTTCACCAAGAGGAACCCCCACAGTTAGCATGGTGCCAGAAGTCTGGAGCTGTGTGTGCTGGCTAGCCTAGTATGTTCAACAGCTCCAAATTATGGATGGGTCAGAACAGTGATTCGTCAATGGACTACGGGTTCACTGAGGATGGCTAGTTTCATATTTAGAATTCTAGTTTTTTAAATGTTTTCCTGTGAAAACGGATATGAGAGCATGCTAACAAGAAGTCAAAATAACATTACTTTTGTAAGGACTGTGACAGCTTTCTGAAATTAAAGGTTATAGCAATATTACCCATTTTTGAATATCTGTCAGTTTGTATCAATCAATCAATTTGTAACAATCAGTAACTGTCGGACTATCAGCACACTAAAATTTAAACTAGAGCTACTACACAAAAGCAATAAGCTCTTAGCAATAAGACATATAATACACATTACACAAAACCAGACAACTTGTTTAGCGCTTTGTTAAGACCAACTTGCTGACTTAATAGGGTTGCATAAACAACCCAAATGTTACATTTTCAAAATAGACAGTTCTGCACATCCCTGCTTTATACAAACAAAGATAATACCACTAGACTAAGGTGCCAAGCTGAGCTTATCATTCCGAGTCATTTTGGTCTGTTAGACTGTCTGCCATATTTAAAGCTCACCTGTGTGGGAATTGATCTGGAAGTGGCGATCCAGATGGAGCAGGCGGTAGCTCAACCGACCGTTGAGACCAGCATCACGATCGCTGGCAGACACCCGGCCGAAACCAGTGCCTGCCGGCAGGTTCTCGCGCACAGCCAGGAACACTCTTTCTTGGGTAAACCGAGGAGTGTTGTCATTTTCATCCATCACTGACACCCGCACTGTAGCACTACCTGTCTTCTTCAGCTGTCCGTTGCCTGATGTAGCCAGTACAGTGAGCAAGTACATCTCCTTGGCTTCTCTATCCAGGGCACTTTTTACAAACAGCCAGCCACTGTCAGACACAATGCCAAACCCTGCAGCGTCACCGTCTGGGTGCAGGTGGTAGGCTAGTGGGGCAGAAGATGCAGAAGATGGCCCAGGGGTGATGCCACCGTCTCGATTTACAGCTCGAACCTGCAGGAAGCGAGTGTTGAGAGGTGTGCTTTCCTTCAGTTCTACTCGATATGTGAGACTATCAAACACAGGGCCTTGGCCATTCTCCGCTTGAACGTGGATGACCAGGATAAAGGTAGAACTCAGTTGAGGTGCTCCGCTATCTTTAGCAATCACCTGCAGGTCATAGCGAGGCATGTTCTCATATGACAAACTGCCAATCAGGCGGATTTGTCCACTGTTGCGATCAATGCTGAAGGTTCTCTGGGCACCGCCGGTGAAAAGGTCAAAACTCAGAAGACCATTGGGTCCAGAATCATGGTCTTCTGCTTGTACCTTATACACCACTGTACCCATTCGGGTGTCTTCAGGTAGAATCAGTGACTCAGAAGATGAGGGCAAAAAGACAGGCGCATTGTCGTTGACATCAGACACTGTAATTCGTACCCGAGTCTGGCCAAAGGCTGGGGGGTTACCACAGTGCGCCTGGACTTCCAGATTCAAGCTGGGTTGGGCCTCGTGATCCAGAGGCAAGCTTGTTCTCAAAGCCCCAGTCTCTGAATCAATAGTGAAGTAGCCCGTAGGGTCACCAGAACTAATAGTGTAGGAGATATCCTTCGAGACACCTGAGTAGAAAGAGGCAAATGGCCAGAGACCCATTACTTCACAGTGTAGGACGAAAACAAAGACAAAGAGTTATTTTTCATCACATGAGACCAGAATTTAGTGCTTCAAATATCCAAAGCAAATTGTTAAAAAACTAAGCGGTGAAACAGAATGAATGATTAATGCCGATTGTAAATGAGGTGTGTTCAGTGGTTCCATGCATATTTGTACAAGTGGTGCACCATGGAGAAAAAAGCCAGAAGACATCTTTCAGCACACTTGAACGCAGTCCAATATGACTGATAAATGTGGGTACACACTGAAGTCTGGTTTATGTTTTTTAACGTGTTGAATAGGGATTTGTGACCAAAGTGGGGGACTATAAAAAGAAAACTCTGAGATTAGCTCACCCACCATTCTTAGTGCTGGCCCGCACAACGCCAACTTGTGTTCCACGCAAGGCATCCTCAGAGACCACGAAGAAGTACTGAGCTTGCTCAAATACAGGGGGGGCAACCAGTCCTGCGACTATGCTGATGTTGACTCTGGCATTGACTGGAGCAGTAAGGCCCCCACCATCTTTGGCTGAGACCACAATCGTAATGACTGAGTTTGCCTTTCCATGTAAAGCACGCGACAGCGAAATCACTCCTGAGAAAATGCACACCCAGAAGAAATATTTTTATTTGGTTTATCAGAATACATCAAGACAAAAAGCACAATATCGCTTCATCCTATACACACACCCACACACTACCTTTCATGTCTAGGATCAGTACAATAAAAAAAGTAGAGAAAATATTACTTTTATGGTGTAATATAGTTCCTGAAGATTCAGCTTTGCCATCATTTGCAATTAAAATCTAAAACTTTTAATAGTCTCACCAGTATCTTTGTTGAGGGTGAAGAAAGGTGAGCTCCCTCCAGGTACAGTATGATATGTCAGTCTGCCATTATCTCCAGCATCTGGATCGTGAGCAGTCACCTTCAGGACGGAGGTTCCTGGAGTGCTCTGTGTACTCAGGCTCACTGCATAGTTCAGAGGGTAGAACGCTGGTCGATTGTCATTTATGTCTATCAGGTCCACACGCACATAGGCTACAGAACTCAGTCCACCCTATAAAAACAGCCAATATTAAATGTTACTTATTGGTCATTAAAGACTGAACTGATCTGAACATAACACAAAACTAGATTAATAATACAACCAACTGATGATGGCTGCTTTGAATAGCCTTAAAACCTTAAGACAAAGGAAACACAATTCACAATTGACAAGAGTAACTACACTAGACAAAATATTTGGATTAAAATGTGCAAAAAACACTGAAACATTTCAAAGGCTACTTTTAGGGAGGAAATATATTGGTTATATTCCCTGTAGAGAAAGGCAATCTGCCAAGGGCACAGTGTACATGTGGGATACGATTCTTGCTGCTAAACATCTTTCCCGCCTGGCATCCCATATGGAGCAAATGGCATATCAGGAAAAGCCTCAACTTATTAAATATTACAAGCTGATGCTCTTTAGGGCCCAGCTGCCCTTGATTGCTTTAATGTGTCTCCTGAAATTTCCTTTCTTCATCGCCTTTAAAGTATTAGTTAGGCACAGGATGCTTAACCGCTAGTGAAGAATTACTATGCAGGCGATTTTTTCCTCACTGGCTTTCTAAATAGACATTATTTGCTGCACTTCCGAAAATAATCCAGTCACAGTTGATGTCACAATTGAATTAGAGAGGGATGTGGCTGCTGGGAATCACTGGACACTCACCCCATCCACAGCTGTGACGGTGAAGTCGTAGTTGGCTGGTCCCTGGTCACGATCCAGGCTGGTGGTAGTACAGATCTGTCCATTGTGCTTGCCAACGGTGAACTGAGACGGGGTCACACTGCCTGGACCAGAGCCCAGAGAGTAGGAGATGGAGCCAAAAGAGCCACCATCCGCATCAGTAGCTGTAACCTGGAAGAGAAGAGAACACAATAGATTAATGTTAAGCCAAATGTACCAGGTTAAGGAGCGAAGCCAGACACTTACAGTGTATTTAATCAAAGGTCCTGACCTTTATTTATATTAAACAATGATTGTCTATATATCGAATAGGAACAATTATGTAAGAACTTATATTCAATCAGCAGTAGACTTTAAATCTCAATATTGTAAGCCTTTTTTATGACATGCGATAATAATATTTATATGCAATATGCATTTGACCTGTAATCAATTAAAATCATGATATTTTTCAATGGTTTCATATAAGCTCAAATATTTTTTTTTTAACAAGCTGTTACCAAATAAATTACAAATGTAAAAAAGTAAATAAAAAGTAAAATAAAATTAATCTACTTTAAAAATATTTATGGCATGTTTGCAATATAGTTTTTGTTTATATATATATATATATATATATATATATATATAAACAAAGATGGAAAAAGTATATTTATACATTTAAATGTTAATACTTATTAATACTGGTTAATACTGTCATGTTCTGTCTCTGTGTCTGTCTGTGTCTGAGTCGTGTTGGTTTATTCCATGTTCCCCCCTGTCTTTGTGAC
>JAUMHI010000057.1:12740081-12762979 GCA_032359435.1 Enteromius unitaeniatus | reverse complement strand
TGCTGCCTCGTCAGCCGTTTGTTTCCTCCGTGTGATAATAAATGTTTAAGAGTCAAGCTCCGTGTCCTGCCGCTTCCTTTGCCCAGCTGAGAAGCGCATGCACGCACACTACAGCGGACCAGCACATTACAAATACTAACCAACATATATTTTCTTTAAAACATCTTGGTACAAATGTAGACGGCTAATTAAATCTAAGGTTAATTTATAACCAGTTCATTAAAACAGAAATTAAACGAAAGTTAAGTATATAAATAAGACTCCATATTAAAACATCAGTCAAAATGCTGGTACTATCACAGGGCAAGGAGAAATTATGAAATCATGTAATTTGATTTTCAGGACGGGTATGTGCATTGTAATACAATGTTGATTAAAGTAAAAAAAAACTATAAAAGTATATATATATTAAAAAACATAAAAAAAAATAAAATTAAAAAAAGTACAAATATTTTATTAAATATATATCGAAATAAAATGTTTATATCCTTCATTGTATATTCCAACAACACTCAGCACTTTCCTGTCACAAATAAACCTGCAACTCCACTGAGCCAGCAATACCACTGAACACATTTATCCAACTTGGTTCACAGCCCTTGGCAATCAAACGTTGCTCTGGTGCTCTGCGGCAGGTACATATACTGCGGTAAACTAAGAGAGCAAATGGAGAGCTCTTCTGCTGCACTTGGGTTTAAGCAATCAAGCCAAAAGGAGGGAAGCTACTGGCAGCTAGCAGACATAAAGACTTTCACAGCCACAGCGCACAGCTCAAGAGAGAACATCAGACAGATAAACAAATGGAACTAGAGAGAGAGAAAGAAAGACAGACTTGTATAGAGGTGATGACTATCCGAGAGAAAATTAAATGCCATTCCACGCAAATACGGAAAGTGAAATGACTCTCTATTCAGCTTCTTATTCATCAAATAAAAGGAAAAATCCAACTTCGGCTGACATTTACCAACTCTCAAACAACATTATATTTCGGCCATGAGCCGTCTGGCGTGGATGACGGCTGAAACTGTGCAAACAGATCCTAATGACATTGAGATGATGGTATCCGAGTCTGAGATTGCCTTCTGGCAGAGGCTGTGGAGCAAGTGTAGGAAAAATAATCATGAAGACAAGAAGTCTCAGCCCACAGCGGAGAGATGTTCCACCTTTTAACCATCCAAGCCCCTGAAGCAAACCCTGATATTTTACAACCGAACAAGGGGGGAGCACAATATTCATAAAAACCACACCACACTACCTATCTTTATTCCCCTCATGCTAGCTTGACAGAAGTTGGACGTCTGAGGCATGAACAGTGAGAGCTTGAGGTAATAAACCATGTAAGGGGCAGTTTGACCAAGGATCTGCTTCATGGACAAAGCCATTTTCCATAAAAGCTTGGCTTGGGCAGAGAAAGCTGGGAAACGTCTGGGGGATTTGTGGGTCTCAATGTAGTCCAACTAAAGAGCTTCAAAGCACTGTAAGACAAATATTTCCTCTCGGTCACAGCGCTGCATGAACAGAAAAGAAGGCATGTTGGTCACAATAAGAAATCATGTATTTATTACTGTACTCATCAAACATCTCTCAGGTTGACTATAGGTTTGGTACATGCAATAAGTCAATGGGAAACAATTAGTATTAAGCATGTAAAAGCTTCAAAGGTAAAAGACTGAAACCAGAAGTGGGATTGAGTTTCTTTTTCCATCTTGCCCACAAAAAGGATAAAAGTGGCTTCTCAAAAATGGGGAGAAACCCAAGCTCGTAATTTTTAGAGTGTGTTTGAATATGTGGTGAGATGCCAGTAATCATAATGACTGATTGAATGATTGTCTTTTCGGGTCCTGAGGGGGCACCTAAAGTGCATGCAAACACAAAAATAGGCATATACGTGTGTTCACACACACAGGAGCCGAGGGATTTGGGGATGTACTGTTTAAGAACTGGGTTGCCTTTGCCAGTACAATAACAGTTCATAAGAAGTTTAGTGGAATCTCAATCTTGACTGAATCATAAGTGGGTCAAAGTGTGCTAGCGCTGCTTTCTCGAAATCTCTGTTAAATCCTCTGTGCTTTTCCTCACCGTAACTCATGGAGACACAGACTCAGACACGCCAACAGCATACAAAAGCTAGATGACTTAAAAAACTGAATTTCACCCAATACCTTTTATAACTCAACTAAAATGTGTCATTTCTGCATCACTGAAGTGATTTCCAAACATTCAAACCTGTCATTGGTTGTACAAACTGTTAGTCCCACCCCCAAACTCTTTTTTTGTTTATGTTACTGTCTTGGGATACTCAAACAAACCGAGGTTCTGTATTTAAATTAAGTGTGGTTTAAATGTCATACATAATTTCTTTTCAGGGTGTGAAAGTGAGGCAAGAGTGAGGACGTTGGACACATTCTGGAGCTCTAACGGTTCCCTTGTCTCTCTCCTTGTGCGAGCGAAAGATGCGAACCGCCCTGATCGAGCCAAGTGAGACTTTGGCTGGGCGAACTGTTACTGAGAAACAAGCCAAAGGAATCCAATGCTAACTTGTAGAGTTTTGTGGTTCACCCACCATTCCTCTTGACTCCTTTTTTTTGGGGAGAAAAAGAAACATTCAAGTAAGCGAATATAAGATTAATAGGGAGAAAGAATAAGCTTGTCCAGTTCTCATTCGTTTTTGCTAATGCAATGGATCTTGTTTCACTGCATTGGGTTTTCTCAAGGCTACACAGCTCATTTAGTGACTAATGTATAACTGAGAAACCTGACTGATGCTTTCCCAAGAGGAACTGCTGTATAGAACAACGAAGGTTTCTGATTTGATAATTGACCACCTAGGAATGAAAATGCACAACTTTTACTTGGATGTCTGTAAAATGTCTTTCGACAAACCACTGACTCAAGGTCACCTATCAGTTGGTCGTATTATCACAATATTGCATGGTTTGTTGGTTGATAGAGGACTGTGAAACTGTTCTGTAGGACAATTTCCATGCAAATGCAGTTCAAGATCTATCATCCAAAATTGGTACAAGATAAGTAGATTTGCTACGTGTAGCTCATTTAGCATGCAGAACTGATTCATTTAATTCTGCGGCACGTTCCTATTCAAACAAACCATCTTACGGCATTCAACACCAAACCATCTGATCAGGATGCTTTCACAGCCAAACTAAACACTGTAGTCGACAGAACAGTTTGTGACCTTGCTAACAAGCCAATCAGAGTGTGTCAGACAAATACGCTTTTGCAAAGCCCGTTCTGTACTACTAATCTTCTCAGTGAAGACATCAATAAACATAAAACCAAAGATTACATCAGCCAAGCACAGACAAAACCCCCAAATAACAGCGGTACAAGACAGCGAGTTGGTGTAACTTGGCACTCGGGTCATCTGGAGAGACATGTCTTACACAAACATGACACGGGGAGAGTACAGTGGTGACTTTGCTTAAATAACAAGCAACCCACAGAGTGATCCAACTGAAACAGCGTGATCTCACGTAAAAGAGCTCAGTTTCAAACATCTCGCCTTCTTTGCAGCTAATGTCAAAAATTTTAACCGAAAGAAATACTTCATTTAAATATTGCACAAACTTGCAGCAAGAGAAGCACACATATGGGAAGTGCGGTTTAGTTGGGAAACTATAAAAGGCTAAAACACAATACAGGAACTAACAAAAGTTCAAAAATAAAAATAGCTCAATTTCAAAGCAGTTATTTGCAGTACAATGAAAGTGGTGGGGGTTTGAGAAAAAAGGACCAAAAAGCACTTTAAATATATCAATGACAAACACGAAACGGTTAAACAAGGAAAAAAAGACAAGCTATTAAACATTAAAATAAAAGAGCAAATCGAAAGAAATATATATAAAATTCTCTAAATAATCTAGTTTAAAAGTAGTGTTTAAATACAAGGTATTGTCTGAAATCTAGAGTTAATATCCTCAGTTTAAGCCACAATATGGCTTTCATATTTTCAACCTGGTGCTATATCTCATTTCATTCCATAGCGGGGAAGATAAGAGATCAAACAGAAAACAGCACATTCTTTTCTCAGAAGGATACTTACAGACAAAGCCAAGCACACCATAAACATACTATGCTCCCAATAATTTCAATACAGCATTTTATTGAAGCTATCATTCACATCATATGACTTCAGACAGACAAAAACAGCACACTGATGAACAGATCTAAAACCCACGGGAGGACATGCAAGAGCAATGACTGATGGATAGATACTGGACTGAGTAAAAATAGAGATGGATGGAAGTGTAAAGAGATGTGTGTGACTGACAGACGGTGCTGAAAGGGGACAGAAAGACATGGACTGATATATATTGAAGGACATGCTATGAGTTATTACAGCTGTTTATTGAACGATTCTCTCTTTTTCTTCTTGGCATGACTTCAGAGAGCTGAGGAGGAGGGGGAAACGGGATACCTCCTACTACTTTCTGGCCCACTTGACCGGCGGCCGAGTGAAAGCCGCACATCCCTTCGGCTCATTACAGCCACAGAGCTGAAGCATCTGACATGTAACACATCTTGCTTGTTTAAGACAGAGACTACACAAATAAATCTACCATTGAGTGAGCATTCTTTTTTTCATCCATGTTGCAAATGTATTTTATGTGAAATATTGGTGCAAAATTGGAATGCAAATGGAGGTTGTAGCCTCTAGGGAAACCACAGTGGCTCTTTTATAAAATATAATAAACTTGGTGTTTAGAACACCCAAACAAAATGTTATGACATGCATCTTTTTCTAGCATAGCAAATGCTTTATGACTTGGAGCGACAGGTTATAATTATTTGAAATATATTTTAATAGCAAAACAAATATTTTTAATCTATTTACCTAATCTATGATTTATTCACACTCATGCCAATCCAAACCCACGTGGCTCGCTTTCTTCTAATATATCTGAAATATCCAACAAAATATTTAATAAATGTCTGATTGAATGATAAATGGAATTGTTCGCCTGCTTGCAGACAACAGAATAGCTAATAGTGGTAATCATGATTAAAGTATAAATTATTACAATTTGGGTTGGGTTTCAGACACAAGCAGTATTGCTTTAATCATTGATGTGAGTTATGATGTACACTGCCACTGTACTTGATGCAGATATTCGTTAAATTTGATCTAATTTTGTGTTCCAAAAGTGATGGTGTTTAAATGAGATGGCAGTGAATCAACGATGATAGAATAGTCAATTTTTAACTGAACTATCCCATTAAGTCCTGCTGTTTATCACTGTTTTTCCTGATAATCACATCTTGACCCTGCTGTCAAAATAGCATACAGCTTGATAAAGCATAACAGATTCAATGCATTCACTCACTGCCAAGCATTGCTCAAAAATCACCAATGGATGTCTATTTAGGCAAAAACAGCAAATAACATAACACAGACACGTGTTATGAAACATACCAGATGCATTCTCTCCATAGAGATTTTTTAATATGACAAGCTTTCAAGTGGCTGGCAATAACCCCAAAGGTCACCGTGACCTGCATCTACTGCAACGTTACACCTCAGTACAAGCTGTCGATGGGCGCAATATGGCGCTTTCGTATTGGCAAACATCATTTGTACATATTTCCTTCCTTTGAGTAATGGATCAGCATGACATCATCAGAGCGCTCCTCCAGATCTGTGAAGTACGCGGCACTCTCCAGATGTCCATTAAAAGGGATCTGCAGTATAATGGGATGCCTGTAAAACATCATATACATGTCAAGATCACTGAGCGCTCTAATTATTTCTTCATGCAAGGAAGCTGGGCTCCATACCGGTACAAGCCGCCCGCCAGGACGCCATCATCAGGAAATGTCCAGTAAGAGTCAAAAAGTCTCTGGTGGAAAGAAGCAGCTGACACGGACTGGTCATGTTTCGCGTTTTTATCAGATGCAGACTTGTATTCTGGTAGTCGACCGCAATTTATGTCAGGTATGGTGTAAAGGCCGGAGTTTTGGATGTAAATATTGGGCTTGGAAGAATTTTGAAAGGTGTTGGTTTCTAAAATAACACAGCTTTGAGCTTTTCATCTCTGGCCTTGGCGGTGACAGGGAGGGGTAGCAGCAGGTACCTTAGGCTGGGGTAAGGTGCAGATTTTTGGCAGAAGATCACAGAAGGGCCAATTCAGCATAAAGAGGACTAATGACACCAGGAGGACCGGTGCGGAGGGACTATAGAGTACAGTTTCCCCGTTTTCTCTCATGTCTCCATAACTGTGAGTGTTTGTCTTTCATCTGGCCTTCGCAGCTGGAGGTGATTAAGGCATCAAACCATGTACGGAGAAAAGTGATAGATTGGGGATCTCAGAGAGGAGAAGCAGAGACAGAGGGGTTAATGGCTGCAAAAGGAGTTATGGGCTCAAAATGGACTTGGGGTAATAATAACTTGATGTGCTTTCAGAGAATGTGACATTTAAATGAATGTTTGAAAATGCATTTGAATAAACAATGATCTGCTGACAAAGTCTGCACAGTTTAGTCAAGAGATCAAATTAGATTAAAAAATGAAAATTCTGTCAGACAGTAATTATTCTCCCTCATGATGTTCCAAACATGGAGGCAGTTTTTTACCCATAAAACAGAAAAATAATCTTTTAGCTCTTTCCATACCATGATTTTATAATAAATTCACAACAAGCATGTCCATTAGGCTAAAAAGAACAAGAACCTAAAAAGATCTGAACAGAAGTCCATAGATGTCCAAGACTCATGTACTATATCCTTTTCACAGAAAAGAATCCTGGGGGAACGGCGAACCCCGAACCTTAGTTGTTTGAACCCTAGCGAGGGGCGAGGGTGAGGGCCCGGCTCAGTCCCCGCATGCCCCCCCGAAGGAAGGCGCAAAGATAGGAAGAAGCGGGAGGAGAAGGGGTGGAGGAGGGATGCACAAAAGACAGGAAACAGGGTTTATTTACAGTAGGTAGGAGGAATTTGATTGGACAGGTGTAACGAGGAGCTTGATTAGGTAATGCAGTGCCAGCTGTGAACAATTTGTCCAGTGCTTCCTCCCGAAACTTGTTATTTGCAAAACGTCACTTATGTATATGTTACATAGTCTATACATATATATATATACTGATTTATTACTAAAATTAATGTCAAATTAACTGAAGATCAGTTTTGTACTGTGTAATTACCCCAGAAATTATTACACATAAATATTTATATTAAAACTTACTTTTTTGTACTTTTATATAATATTAAATCAGGCAGACCATTATTACAGCTTTTGATTAGGTTATTCTTTACAGGCAGGTTATCAACTGGTATAAGATGTTTTTAAGAGCTGGCTGTGTTTACTATTGACCTCTCTAAGGTCTACTGAAGCTCAGAGTGAGCAGGAAGCCAACCCTATCAAAACTAAGACTCGTGCCACCTCTGACAAATCTCCCCCGTGAGAATTAAAACACCAAGCACTTCCCGTGGTCATTTTAACAGGAACAATAAACATGCCAAAAGCACCTCTGGAAATGTACGCCGGGTGACCCTTTGCACTGACCCCATCATGCCTTGCGCATCAGAAGAAGCTCTGTGTCCCAATGCCACATAAAAGACACGGCTCTTTTACATTTTTACACAAGCATGACGCCGGTTTTTGTTAAATAAGGCAAGAAAGGAAATGGCAAAATCATATGAGATGGTGATTATACTGAAACAGCAACCTGCTAAGAGTATGTGGATATTGATGTTATAATAAAATAAAATAAAAATCAAAAAAATTAAACAAAGTGTGGATTTAATTAATTCCTATTATTTTTTATAAATCTTTTTGACCACACTCATTTGAAAAAAAAAGAGGACCATATCATTTTTATCCATATCATTGAACAATGTTGCCTTTGAAGCTGTAAACCAACTCCACTCCTCAAACTTGAATGAAGCCAGATGAATTGCACTGATAGTTTAGTGGGATGCTGAAGGGATGTCAGCAAAGATGGAATAATGCAAACCATGCTCTCTATGGGATCTAACGGTACTGATGTGGCTTATGGCACCGCTCTGCTGGTCAATAACTCCCTCGGAGGACTGCGAGCACAAACACAACACGCACACGGTAGCAAATTCCACCCGCAGCCCTGCCGCCTGGCACCCGTGTCGGATGGGTTGTTGAGAGGCCAGCTGCAGAGAACAGCAGGGTTTTTCCGATGGATTGCGGCCTTCACATGCCTTCCTTGAAAAAAAAGTCAGGGAGAACAGCTTTTATACGGGTCAAATGTAGTACGGTCAGTGCTTTAAAGTATGAAAGTGGTAAAATTGTCTGTGGCTTACATGAAAATACATGGAATGTAAGTGGACTTGACATTACGTACACATCATTTGACTACTAGATATATTGCTTTCAGTTAAATGTCATTTTAGATGCTGGTCAGTAGGAGTCACTGGCCACATCACTCATAAATGTCCTCAAGGCAAGAGCTAATAGCCGTTTCTCCTGAACTCAATCTGGCCTGATATTAATGTTGAACAGCACAGCAGAGGGAGCCAGATCAGGTTGTCTACTTTCTATTTTCCTTTCAAAGTAAGCTGTAAGTGGCTACTGACAGTGTAATAATTTGCATATTGCTAGCCTGGGGATACTAGATTTGCATCTGATGGAAAATTTCCCCAAAACACAGCAATATGAAAATTTTACATTTTTATTAGGAGACCCAAATATATTTTCTTTGTCAATTGTTTTTCTCCCAATAAAACCAACCCTTTTGGTGTAGATTTTGGCAAGACTACAAAGTTTACATTATTTTCTACTTTTTAAAAGAAGGGAAATTTATAATAAAATGTAAAAATATTATATATATATGTCAAATAAATAATAAAAATAATATACGAAAATAAATGTTTTTGTTTACATAATATATGCACTGTGTATATTTATTATATATATTCATAAAAAATATATTTAATATATAAACATAACACAGTCTTATATATATATATATATATATAAACAGTACACTCATATATGCTATGTAAACAAGAATTATATCTATGTTTATTTTACCATATATATGGATCAAAGTGGAAATTATTTGAAACATTAATCCTTTCATCTTTTTCCATTATGCCATTCCATTATCAGCTTATATACATTATATACAGTATACTGCATCTGCTTTTGAGTGTGTTTATGAGTTTAGCAATCATGATTGTGTTCTCCTCCTAAAGACACATGAATGCTGGGTTGCTGTCATGGCCAGATGTTTTTGATTTGTTCATGGTTGTTTCCAATTTGTAAATCAACTTTCAAAGCATATATTTATGAGAAAACAAACAAAATCAACAATGCCCACATAAATTAGGCTCATTCCTCTGTGGTATGGCTCTTATTTATCAAAGTATTGCGAGTTTAAAGGAAAAGTAATTCAGACTTATAAACATGCCAAGAAATATATGAATTTAAATGTATTTCCATTTCCATACTTCTATAAAAGATTTAATGTTTTCACTTTACAGCTGTCAACAAACATGTAATTAAAACTAACCAATAACTACAAATTTTAAACTATGGTGTGATGTGACAAAATGTGTGATGAGAACAGACCACAACACCATATCAACACACTTCAAATGTTACACGCTAAACACCCTGAAAACCTCACAGACAATTTTGGAATCGTGTTTCCAAGTTACTTTCACAAATCACATTTTCTAGATAGTTTTTCATATCTTTTAAATACCTTTGTGCCACTTTATTGGTAGAAATAGGGAGAGAGGAGACATTAAAACAAAGACAAGCTCCAGCTTACAAGTGAGGCTCAAAATATTTCTATTCACATCTGACCTCATCAATTTCTATAGAAATGTTTCCTGAGCAGAATATTCCATGATTCCATTGTTTCTATAGTAAATGACACTCTGAAACAACAAGTTTCTGAAATGGGATGCAGTAAATTCTTGCTTTCTCTCTGTGGCTTCAGGCACTTCATGGTCCAGATACATATGACAATGGAAAGGTGCTTTACTGTTGCACAGGGACCTGGAGACCACTTCACAAACACGCTCTTTAATTTCAGCAGTCTTTAATCACAGTCTCTGCTGGAGAGAAAAGAACTCGCTTGCCTCAAGTTCCTCACAAACTGGCACACTGAGCACAGCTTGCTGCATAGTATGGGAATGAAAACTGCTGTTTACACCACAATTCTGTTTAAAATCCCATTTGGTTTTGGTTTCTTTCTTCTGTGAAGATTTTTCTTCACACTCACACACACAAAATGTCTTGTGGGTTTTCATACAATGGAGTTCAGCATTATTTAAGACCTTGTTGACTTCGATAACATCTTTAAGAATATATTCTTTTGGGTTTCACAAACAAAAGAAAGTCACAATTGCATGAGAAGTCATAGTTTTCAGTAAATAAGATATATATCATATATATATATATATATTATAGCATAAATCTAAATGGAGTGTCAGCTGTTAAACAATTAGTTGGTTTTGATCCAAATGATTTAATATGTTTAATATTTTAAATACACTGAATAAATCAAGGTTATCATTAGCAACTAAAACTATGAAAAACGTTTTGTTTAATTTCTAAAATGTAAATATAAAATGAAAAACAAAAATGAGAAATGTTCCCTAGTTTGTTTATTTTGAGTTGAAGCACAAAAATGTAAAAAAGTTATATCTATAAATAAAAAAGTAACTAAAACTAAAAGACACGTTAAAAATAATATTACATTTAATAATAAAACTACTTACAAAGTAAAATAAAAAACTAAAATATTAAAAGCTAAATTCTAAAAAATAAAATTAATAATAAATTAATAAAAATTAATTAATAAAACTATACTTATAAAACTACCTAAACAATTACCTTTTCTTTAGATTTTTGATTAGACATCATATTACCTATTTTCTGCAAGATTCATATAACATCTAACATTTCTGGAACACTTTAAAGTGTTCTATTATGCAATTTTTAAGGTTCCTAATATTGTTTTGGGAAAGGCTAGCATTATGCAAATGTGTTATCCTGTGATTAGCCAGCATAAAAACAGGATTCGAATAACTAACAATTTAAACTGTTTGGAAAATATTCTGTCTTTTGGGAGACAATATCTATATTTATTGTGCACTTTCAGCTTTACAACTTTGCAGATCGATTGCATTTAGTGCTGTCAAACGATTAATCGCCATTAATCACGCCACAAATAACGTTTTTGTTTACATAATATGTATGTTTACTGTGTTTATATATATATTATATGATATTATATATCACCTGTATATATTTATATTGATATTATTTACAATAACATGCATATTTTAATATATAAACATAAAATTCTCATAAACAAAAAAAATAAAATAAATATATATATATATATATATATATAAACACAATAAATATACACAGTACACACATATAATATGTAAACAAAATTTTTAATTTTGGGCATGATTAATCATGATTATCACTATTTGCATTCACATATTTCTCCATTACATACTGCATGAAAGGCAATATTCAAAATGCTATGAAAGGGCCACTTTAAGCAAAGTTATCATTACCCAGTCCAAGTTTCTTTTATCCTGCCTGTCCATAATTTTCGTCCATATCTTTTAATCTCAAAAACAATATATGTGTAATTACGGTGCAGAACGACCCCTAAACAAGTTAAGATCTGAACCAGCAGCATTTGTCACAGAGGGCCGTTATTGTGTGTGGCGGGCCGGATGCTATCATTTTAAAATAACTGTTTAGCTCACACAGTTAATATCAGCTCTCTGGAGTCGTCCCTATAAACACACATGGGCCCGTGCCACTGGCCGATAAACACGGCTCTCTGTGAGGCCCGCTGGGGCTGCTTACTGGCGTGTGCCAAGCCGTGCTACGACGCTCTGGGCCGCAGCCCTCAGACGACTGTTTTTAGAGCAGTGGGACGGTCCCAGCGGAGGTCATTCCTCCTCTGGTTCAAGCCAGGGTCGAGTATAGAAAAACACACAGTTTGGTGAAGGAGACGGCCCAGGCCACAGTGTGTTTAGATCAATTTCTTCAGTTTCGCTGGCACTTGTTCACGCAAGTAAACAGAATATTCATTTAGCAGCCTACACATGGTCGCTAGAGGAATAATGACCTCTGTGAAAAATGACGATGAAGTTGCTTTTAAAAGCGACACGAAAAGCTGAATCCGTCGGTAGACATCCTGTAATAAAAAACATGCGATAAAGATTCACAGTGTCTTACATCTTGGAAAGCATTAATATTTGGCATATTATAAGGTGTGACACGAATCTGGGTGGTGTGGATTATGATACATGAGGTGACTAATGAACATTTTTATGCACAAGCCAAGCACAGCTGCAAATACGTTTAAAAATGGAAAAACAATATGTAATAATTAAGCTGTCTGCATCAGTGCACCCATTTATGAACTGTTGCACAGGTTACACAGTGAAATATTTCACTTAAGCCCAAACACTTACAATGATGAGTGATCAGAATGTAATTTACGCTATTGTCACTTAAATACAAGCACACTTCTTTCATTATATACTGTGTTAATTGCATAATGATATTGTGAATTAAGCTTTACGTAATATATATAAGTAAGAGGAGACGAATAAATCACTCTCTTGACAAATAAATCCAAAAAACAGAAGGTAGCCTATCAACAACAGTGTAGTTTGACATTTCAGTCATCTGCGTTTCACTGTATTGGCAGACAGAGAGTTTACAATCTCTGCTACGTGTTAACTTCTGGTTTTTGTTGCCACAATGCTATTTTTCACACTCATGAAAAGCTCCAAAAGCTCAGAGATAGAGTTTGTGCTTCAGTATCTGCCAATTACTCCATCCCTTGCTAAAACAAAACAGCCTAAGATGGTTTACCTGTCTTAGATGGTCTCTCAGTCTGGTCTTGTTTTAAAGGAGTCATTTAAACTGACCAACCAGCTAGAAACCGGTTTGCCAAATCTAGAGACCACCTAGACCAACTTGAACCAGCCAAGAACATCAAAACTCTTGAAGATGCACTCAATGGTTGAAGATGTCAACATCACTGCTGAGTAAAACAAATTTTTTAGTGCTGTGGTAACGCACACACAAAACTCTGTGCTTTGTTATACAGAACCAGTGTTCTGGTCCAGCTGCTTCAGGCAGATCCTAGCCCCCTCTTCAGCGGGAAAACAAAAAGAAATGGTGTGTTTTCTCACGAAACAACAGCTGGTGCCCAGATAGAACTGCTATTTCCAGCCACTGCACTTCAGATCTGAAATATTTAACATCTTTTGCACAACCTTTGACTCTTCCTGCAAACTTTACACTATGTTTATATCAGCACATGCATGTGTGCGTATATATATCTTACCCTAGAAAAATACAAAAGCAATGCAGGAGACTTGAAATCCTGGAAAACCTGGAAATGCTTTTCTTTGTTATGGGTTTTTCCTTGTGGGGGATTTTAATCATTGTAGCATGAAGACAGCTCTTTCTTAAAGGGATAGGACATCCAAAAATTAGGACATCCAAAAATTATACAGTATTATGACTTACTCACCCTCATGTTGTTCTAATCCTGACTGTATCTATTCTATCGAACACAAAACAAGATATAAATGGGCTTTCATAAATGCTGGGCTACAAAACAACAATGACTTTTATTGTATGAACAAGGAATTAATTACTTATTTTACTAATATTATTTTACTAGTATTATTTTACTAATACTAATTAATTAATTATTTTTTTCAAAACAGCTTTTGTGTGTTATATAAAAGCTCTTCCTGATAATTAACTTTTAAATCAGGGTTATTATATATTATAGTTAACTAAAGCTAAAACCATGAAAAACACCTTATAAATGTCAGGCGAAATAAGAAATATTGTGTACAATATATGTGTACAAAAATAGCTAAAAGGTAATAAAACCTATACAGACAAATTAAAAAAAGCTATAATTAAAACATACACTACAAAAAATAAATACAAATCTAACATCCCAGTGATAGCAAAAAAAAAAAAAACAACGTCTGGAAATATTTTGAGTGTTCGAAACCTTGTAGTACTGTTTTCATGCATGCCGTTTTGTTATTGGCCTTTGGATACACTTCATCCTAGATTAACTAGACTAGTCTAACAAATACTCCACATCACTTAATTCACCCCCTGTTAATTTACGGTCACTGATATGATGCACTTCTTGAAGCATCTTAAAAACAATCTCTCCTGTCCTGGTCCAGACTCACATAAAACATCCTCAAATCTTTAGCATCCTCCCATTCCATCGCGTTATCACTCTGTTGGGATTTCAAATTTACTTTAGATAAAAGTATCACTTATATTTTACATTGAAATACTTTTGTTTCTGTAGCACTGTCTTAGGGTTTCTGTCTGTATATGGATGATATAACATGAGTGCTTTTCTTCCATCGATAGTGATGACTATCCTAAGGATAGTCTTCACTCGCTTCTGATGTATAAGCCTGCTTATATTAAAATAAACAGATCTGATTCTGATTCATGATTCTTGTGAATATGGAATTTGTGCATACAAACTATCTGCTAGCCTTTCAAAAAGCAAAGCCAAATGCACTTAACCTGAGGGTCAGCCATGAGTACATGATGGCAATAAATACTTTTGAGTTAAACTGTAAAAGGATATGACCGTTATTATAGGTCTCTGTCTGCAATATCCAGAAGATGTCTAAAAGATGGTTTAAGCAGCTGTGAAAACAATTAAAATGTCATTCCGATTTTATTTTTATGTGGATTAAAGGAATACTTTCACCCAAAAGTGAAAATTTCCTCATAATCAGGCCATCCAAGATGTAGATGATTTTGCTGTATTTGTTTAGTAACTACACACAACTTATGGATTATTGTGATGTTTTTAAATCAGCTGTTTGAACTCTCATTCTGACGGCACCCATTCACTCTAAGTAAGTGATGCTAATAAGTATAACATTCTGAACTATGTCCTCTGCGGTTCAGAGCTGCTTGCAGTGAGAGATGTAACAAACCTTCAACAAAAATGTGTTAATAAGAAGTCTGCACGCTCTGCATCATTTATCAGATTGCTTAATGGTACGTGGGGCGATAACATATAATAAACAAACTGAGGCACAACAGGGCGTTCACACACTCTGATGCATCACAGATCTGATGATATAATGTTTTATCTGATCACACACTACCAGAGAATGTCGGACACAAGCAAGGATCGTGACCCAAAAAAAAAGAGATAAATCACTGAAAATATTTCAGGGTTCATATGTGCAGCCAGGAAAGTAGAAGCGATCTGTAAATGATCAGATTGGCTCATGAATATTAATTTGGTGACATAGCATTCACATTATCTCTGTGTATATACACCAGTACAAATCACAATCTCACCTAAGGCTTTTAAAAACACATAAATATAATGTGCGACTGTGGTTTTGACTATTTATTATTTTAAAGAGATAAGACATGTCAGGGAACTGAATAATGAACCCATTTAATGATATAAAACAATTTAGCTGTCCCTCAGAAAAGGCTAAGTGCTCGGTTATGTTTTATATTCTAGTTTATGTTCTAATCTAATCAGTCGTGGGTGTGACTGCCATGTGAGGTCTGGGATCAGAGGTCAGCTAAACGGCCACCTGCCCCCTTCGACCTTTAACCCCAACACTATCCATTCTGACTTTTATGTGCGACCGAAGCAAGTACCACATGGTGGGTGTCTGTATCTACCTGCAATGAGAGAGGATAACTGAGATGTCCAGATCAGTTTCTACAAAGAAAGGTAATGCAAGAACCGGAAAAAAGCACAATTAACATTTTCTTGAATTATAGCACCTTGGGATATGACTTTTTAAAAAACAATAACATTTAAAAGTTTGAGGTCAATTTTTGAAAGCAGTCTGCATATATTTGATCAAAAAGTAAAAAATATGATTACATTTTAATTCAGTAAGTGTTCCATTTCAATATTTTTGTATAGATTACAAAAAAGAAAAAGTATATCAGCAGCCGTTTTCAGTCTTCAGTGTCACCAGATCCTTAAAACAACAATATAATATGCTAATTTGATGCTTAGGAAATATTTGTAATATTATCAATGTTGAAAACAGTTGTACTGCTTAATATTTTTAAAGAAACCATTATATATCTCTTCAAGGATTTTTTGATGAACAGGAAGTTCAAAATATTTTTTTTAAGAAAATAAACAAAAACAAATTTCATGTATCCTTAATAAAAGTATTTATTTAAAAATCTTACAGAACCTACACTTTTAAATTTGGAGTGAAACCTAGAATAGACCCAATGGTCATGGTAGGGAAGGTCTGCAAATCAAATGGTTTTTGATGGTACTTTTCCAAGTATATGCAATATCTCCTGCCTCTAAAGAAACCAAATGATCTTTCTCTTCGACTCAAGCCATTATTAAAGGAGAAATTCAGCAATGGAAAGTTTTCAGTGAGCACAAATATAATTTTGCAGCCTTAATATGAGACAGTACTGTTTAAAGCCTAATCCTATAGTAGAACCTTCAGAATGAATTCACAATCCTTGAGGATTGTCTGAACCACACAACCCCATCCCAGGCTGGGATCAGATTCAACTGTTACTTTGCCATTTTTCAGAAGGCTTTTTCGTCTAAAAACATTTCTTTTTCACTGACCCTGGTGTTTCTCATAAATGAGAGTCTCTATCACAGCCTGCTCTATTGTTATGAGTGATTCATCACTCCAATGCCTTTAGATGGTAAAGTTTAGAGTTAAGACATCAGAGTATATATTGTTATCTCCAAGAAAACATGCAACACCTTCCATCCCAGCTTATACACATGTTCAAAATCTTGCTAACAGCCGGCTTGCAGCTCTCCAGAGACTTGACCCGTAACTTGACTCAGTGGCCTCTTCCACTTCTATTTAATTGAGTCGAGATGCAATAATGAGAACATGTCCATGAGGTTCACGCTGACGAACACCACACTAAATACCTTTGTTTCCTAGAAGCTTTATACAGGAGTAGAATGCTGAATCATAAGAAATCTAGGAAGTTTTATACAAACCTTAAAGATCACACAAACATTATAAACATATTTCCAAATAAAATAACAAATAATCAGTGAAAATTAGCCACTGATGAACCACTTGGTACCGTTAAGATACGGTTATTGGGTAATATTAGTTCTCCTCGCCCGAATAGACTTGGTTACATACACAAAAAATGGTTTTAGAAAAAGTTATTACGTTTTGAAGAAAGATTATAAAATTAGCATTTTACTGTATATTTCATTTACAATAAGACTGAATGCATTATAAATATAAAATAACAATCGGTTCAAATTTTTAATGTTTAAGCTAACTTTCATATGTATTTTGGTATTCGGCCTACTTCATTCTTCTAGTTTTTAAGGTAACTAAAAAACTACAAAAAAAACAACATTTTAATACCAATGGATTTCAGGTGAAAAAAAAACTTAAATTAAATTAAATTATTTATATATATGTATATATTTGAAATTAAAATACATCTTATTGCAAACTATTTATTCTATTTTTACCAACCTTTAGGGTTCATATGGTTCAGCTAAGCCCACATTCCTCCGAGATCATCCTTTTCTCTTCCTCTTTTCCTTTCATCTTGACTTCCATCATTCTGTTCTCAAGTTACGCAATACTGTGAATTGCATTTTAATATTTCAAGCACAAGCATGAATGTGCATAACAGAGAACGCAGAGAACTCAAGACAGGAAGATTTATGCCATCTGTAATACACCTCTATATGCACATCCACGTGAGGCTACATATGGTCTTCATATCAGTAGCAGTAAACAGGCTAGATTTCTAAAGCACCTGTAACATGAAAGGCGCCCGTATCCATGCGTGTTTTGTTCTAGCTTTGTAGGGGCAGCTTCTGAAGCCCCTTTCCGATGCAGGCCTTTCGGTATAAAACTGTCAATATGCTTCCTCAGCCGGATGCAGCCTTGCTAGAAAAATATTGAGAGGTCTACTGACTCCAAATATATATATATATATATAAATTAATGAAAAAGCTATTTTCTTTCATTTACAAATAAAACATAACTATTTATTTATTTATTTTCTATTTTTTAACAATGCAGATCAGTAGATCAGTAAACAGTAGACAAAGAAGAAAATACTAAAGGAACAGGGTTCCAGCTTCCAGTTGGCATTGCAGAAATTACAGGTCTTACGGAAGATTTGAGAGTGTTGGACTGAAATCTAGTGAAGCTTTGCAACACTTTAGAGAAATTATGGTTTTTCTATTTTTCCGGCTTACAGGGGAAATCTGCTGATGGGGCAAAGAGAAGCCACTAGTCACAGACAGTAAACCACATTAAAACTCAAGTACATGACCCCAAATTACAGAGAGCCAATATTAGGTCGCCGTTAACTTTAATAATTTAGCAGTAATTGCAAATCTACAGCACTGAATTTTCCAAAAAAGTAAAGAAGCACCATTTAACATTGACTACTGCACTCACTGCACTATATTTAATTGCCATGTTGGCGGTACTAATCATCATAGGTCACTAACCGCTACCTATAAAAACATTAGATCAGTGAACTTGGGAGGTCCCGGTCTGTCTCTAATAACAAGAGACGATGCATCATTATTTTCTTTTTCTGTACTGAAATAACATGTTATGAATAATATAATTTGGGTTTAGTTTATTAAATCCAAAGCATCACTAATAGCTATTCGCTTCTTTGAATTAAATGTAAGACTCGCCCCAAAACCGTGTGAGACACGACTATGTATAGCACAAAATAAATATATATGAACATACATAATATACATAAAAAAATTAACTTTACAAACTTTTTATCATTAAAATGTTTTGTACTGAATTAAATATGTGCATAAAAACATTAAAAAAAAAAAAAAAAATATATATATATATATATATATATATATATATATAAATGAAAGAATTCTTCTCTCGACTGATGTTGTTACAATGCAATTTAAACATTTTTTTTTTTGCAAAAACATGGAATTATGTAATAGATTTTTGCCAAAAGGTTTCTTTCAGTTTACTAAGGCTTGCATACTATTCTTACTACTACTGCCATATGAGGATAAGGTAATATAAAAGATATGGCAGATATAGTATGCAAAAAGGTTATGAAACTTTAACTTTATATCAAATTCCTTCTGTTTATTTTAAACTGCTTCCTGGAAGCATAAGATACTGTTATTATCACATTTGTTTTTTTAAATGAAAAGTAGAGGTCTACAAGTATTCTGGAATCAAAAAGTAATTTAAAAAAAGTTCCTAAAACACAAACACATGGAATAATGTCCTTATAAAAAGCAGAATTGGGGCTAATGAGGGATTTGAACATGCAACTTGTAACTGCTCAGGACAGGCAAGTGTTAAGTGGAAAAGCTAAACTCACCCAAAGAACAAGTGCATTGTGCTCGTGAGCGACAGAAAAAGAGAGATGAAGAAAAAAAGAACGGAGAGACGGATTAACAATGAATCATGGGATCTAGCACACTTTGCCTCACCAGTAAAACCTAAGCTCATTTGATGGGTTAAAGGCTCAGGTCTCACATGATAGCCAATGTGCTCTGAGAAGAAAAGAAAAAAAAAAACTGCAGAAAGTGTGTGAAGGGTATGGAGCAGGAAGGGGTCCGGTACTCAAGAGGATTATGTCTCATTTCTGGTATACGGCGAGGGCTAAAAGCAGTCCGACACCACCAGATAAAAGCTGTGAGGAGCTAAAGAGTTGAGGCTGGACTTTTATAATACATTAAGACAGAATGGAGGGCCACAGCTGTCATCCCGACAGTTTTCTTGAATTAAAGATGGGTTGAGCTGACATAGGCCAAACTTCTGAGCCTTCACTGCTAATCTCTCAGTTACTTCAAAACCGCATTTAAAATCCAACTGGGCCATCACAGCGAGGTTTTATTTTTTATAACGGCATATGAAGACGTCAAGTTGCATTTGAACTTGAAATACATTCAGTCTTTTAAAATCTGCAACTATGCATATCCCAAATGCTAGTTCTTCATTTTTGAAGACATAAATGCCTAATTGGAGCCAGTACATACGCGAAAGTACTGTTTGCAGGCATCTGCTGTACTTTTAACAGTGTTTGTAACACATTCTGACCAAAATACCTTATATCTTACAGCTCATATGTCCGTTTCTTTGTCTTTTAAACCAAATGCAGACTTTTGTTGTGAGGGCAGTTGAGATGTAAGATGCAAGATTGTGCGTATGTTGTGTGGATGGAATGTTTCTTGCATTTTTTCTCCTCATCAATCATGAACACCGCTGACACTGCACTTTTGTCCATTCACGAGTACATTCACAAAGAGGTCCATCCAAGAAACGCAACATAATGTGAATAGAAACCGCTATGGTAGGGAAATCACTTTAGGTCTGCTTCTTCGCCTTTCTCTTGACAAAGTCATGGAAAAAAGCACTTGTCTTGATTTATTGCTGCTTACAGAGACTATTTCTGACAGCCTATATCTCACGTTTAACTACACACTTTAAGGAGGCTGGACGTATGCGACTGTGCTAGCGAGTCCTCAAACAAAGTGTCTGTACGCAAGGGCCAAAAAAACTAAATTCCTTGGACCACACAATATCCACAAATACAGAGTTAACTGTGGTTCTCATAGGAAATAGTGCAGTTTTATCCGCTCTACTTGTTCCATGTTCGCAGTTTTCTGGTTTTACATGACACATCAACATTTTTTTAACAGCATTTGACGCTTAATACTGTTTTCTTGCCTTCTGAAACTGCCTGCATCAGACGTCTAGAGAGAAACACTAGCTATGTTTCCATTTAAAGATTAGAATTTAACTTAATGAAACATTTGTGAATAAAGCACAGTTTCCATTTAACAAGAGAACAAAATCGTCACTTCCTAATAAACAGGCTCTAAATATCTCGTAGAAAACTACGAGAAGTTACAGAATAGAGAGCAGACGTAACAAAATTAACACAATTTATTCAGTAAATGTGTTTCCATCATAGTTTATGTGCATTGTTTCTTATCGGATATAAAGTTTATCCTACTCAGTTTTTTTTCAGAACTCATGCACCATTTAGGTGTTTCCATCCAGCATTTTTTCAGGCAATATTCCAAAATGCACATAAAAATAGGTGGATGGAAACATAGCTACTGTTAACCTTATTTTATTCAATATTAAAAAGGTACAATTTAATATACATATACAGCATGCTTCTAATCACTGTAGAAGTAAATCCTACCTTCAATCCTCACCTGTAAACACTTACATAATTCTACATTATCAGAGATCATTCCTGCTTAGTTTTTGCAATCTGTCTTGAGCAATTTGACAAAATGCTTTTTCTTGTTTTCAAAAGCTGTGTGGTGTTGTTCAAGATCAAACTCCTTATTAAACAGGCTTTTGAGAGGCAGATGAAATCACAAACTGGCAAAGAGTGCTTGGTACAGCGGTCAGTGAAAACCAACAAGAGATTTGGCAAGAGTGTATCGGTGACAAACGAAAAGAGTTGCAGTTTCGCTAATAAAAGTCTGTGTGGATATGTTATGACAGGCCAGATAGATCTACTGGGAAACAAACGCAATACAAATGATGCAAAACATGTCATAACATCTCAGGAATAGGAATTAACTGCAATTTATTGAGACCCTTGAACCTGAATTATGAGCGACTACAACCTGAGTATGGTACAAATTAGATATTAAATAGCCCATACAAATGATAAATGAGTATTTACATCAACTCCTACACGTTTCTCAATCTGTATGGTATGTATTGAAAGTGCATGAGGTAATCTTTACAAACAAAACCACGGTAAACCTAGCACAACCTTTCCTGAACTATCAAACCAAGTATAAACAACTTCCTCTGTGAAGACAACATGACCTCTCGCAACCTTCCGTACAGGAATGTGACTAATGTTCACTTAACTGTAATCAGTGACGTGCAGAATGAAGATGTATGCCACATTTTGTATTAAGGCCTATGCAAGCATATGCCTTTCATAAAGACTTGGGACAACTCCATGAACACGGTGATCCAAGAGTGGGTTCACTCTGGGTTCAGGGAGTCTTGCACTGTATATAATTCACATGTAAAATAAGGTCAGCGTGAATGGAAATATGGTCCCTAGTGTACTCGAGACACTGTTTGTCTGTACTCCCAAAGATTTGGGAGATGAAGGGGGAGGTAACTGAAGCCCGGTGCTCTTGAAGGGATCAATTTATTTGAAGATAAATTTAGCTTTTAAGTAACTAAATAGTCAAGTTTCTGTGGTACACGTGCATCCATATCCTATAGGGAACAAATTTGAATGTTTTTTCTGCTACCTAAAGTTCAGTTTTTATATTCAAGAGGAAATGGAACTGCTGTCAATATTTACTTCATATTGTTTCAAATCAGTTTATTGTAAAGAATGTCTCTATTGTTTTTGTCCTTTAACTAATTTAATAACGAATATCAATGGGGTCCGAATAACCTTTTCACATGCATTTTAAAGAAATTTTTTTTTCTTTTTCCGTATTTGTCTTCCTTTCCAATGAAAATGCATGCTACAGATGCAAAAACACAGAACATCTAACATGAGCTGATTTTTTTGACGGACAATTAAAATTAAAGGTAAAAACTGACAGCTGTGGTTGTCAGAATTTGACTGTAAAAAATATGATAACAACATTTTAGGTTTTACGATTTTAAGTTAAATTTACAGTTAAATACCGTATTTTCATTAACTGATACTGTTTTGTATGTCTGATAACCACCAAATCCAGATGGTGATGAGTAAGTCACATGATCATCCAAAGCCCATCACAAGAAGCTTTTAAATATGAACATATGTAGAAGGTGTTCAGTAGGGATGCAACGGTACAGTGAGCCCACGGTTCGGTTTGTATCACGGTTTTCTGGCCACGGTAACGGTTCGGTTT
>JAUMHI010000057.1:12710709-12735470 GCA_032359435.1 Enteromius unitaeniatus | reverse complement strand
TTCCAAGTAAGCAACACACTTTCAAACATCTTATTCTCAGCGTTATTTAACATGGACCTAAGTCATAAATAAAGCAAAGTCAAACAAAATTATGTTCTCTCACCTTTACACTAACAATTACTCATCTCACTGAACTCTAAGTAATCCTATTCAGAATGAGAAACAGGACAATCTGACTTAGGTTCAGTTCCAGAGCGCCGCCTGCTTGGTAGCATTATTGCATTCTCATTATTGCAACTGGCAGAGTTTAATCAGGGGCCTGAGGTTCCTGGCAGACATAAGGGATGCATTCTTTAAAGCAGCGGCGCTCGGAATATGGAGACAATTTGCTCAGTGGTTATGATGTTTAGGCCGGAATATATATAAAAAGACAAGATGAATTATGAGTGGGCACTTCCATGAAATTACAGTGCGCCTTGCAACAAGATGTGCCTGAAACGTAAGGAAGCCCATTTATGCCTCAGAGCAAAAAATAAAACAGATAATTGTGAGATTTTCTTTCAAAATTATTTTTGGGAATTCCATATTGTGAGATGTAAAAACCCAAATCTAAGCAACATTTATTTATTTATTTATAATCTGAGATAGAAACAGACTTGCATAAAACATACATTCCATTAATGCAGTGTGTAACACAGCTCTAAGTGAATGAAAACATCCTGCAAAGTTTTAAATCTGAAAGTGCTCAAAAGTCTCTAAATCACAGAAACAAGCTGTTGTCGTCAACATGAAACATTAGCATATTGCCCGCCCACTAGTTGGTCTTTTCCATTGGTCTGAATGAAAATGCAAATTCATTCTTTGCCACTACGTAACACTTTTGATAGTTAAAAGCTCACAAACACTGCTTTAAATGAAATCGACAAATCAACGGAAAGTTTAAAAAAATTTAAACGTTGAGCGACTCTTTTGGGAGTCGTTGACGCAAATACTGGACAGAGGAGCTCACAGCCAAGTCCAGCTGCTGATTTGAGGCTTCACTCCAACCACTCAGACACCACTGTTCCCTCTGGAGTGTACTTTCTCTCTTTTCTATCTCTCTGTCGCTCATCCATCACTATCTCCACAGAATCTTGGCAGTGACCTTCAGAAGTCCTGCTCACCTGCATTACAAAGTCTGGCAAAAAAAACAGCATCTAATGACAAGCAGGATGGACAGTCACCACCCAAACACCACTACCACGATTCCAGATGTGAGCTTTGGACCCCCAAAACCATAGTAAAATCCTGTCCCTCAAGAGTCATAGGCTATAAAAGGAATGCAGCTCTGTCAAATACAAAAGAAAAACAATGTTTGCTCTTCTCAAAATCAAAATCAAATTTAAGAAAATATATTTTTGTCAATTGGCTGTAAAAACAGCTCATAATGGCGTATATGTAATGTTATTGTACTAGAATTTTTAAAGATTTATTTTAAATGAGTGATGACAAAGGTAATCTAAATCATAAAAATCAAGGAAATTATTATCAACTGAATATCTGAAAATCTCCAGTATTATCTGCTAAGCCTCACATTTTCATTTGTGTCAAACTTAATATAGCATCTACCTTGAATTAGATCCAAAGCCTGACTAGTGACTACCAAACAGCTATAATGAAAACACAGAACAAACCACAAAACCATGACAGACTTCCCCATTTTTCATCAACTCGTCCCAAGTATTTAAAAATCTCTAAGACCAAAACCACCGAACGGTAAGTCTTTCTTCTCTCTCTTTCCTGTTGTTGTCTTACCATATACATACATCTTAAATTTGTCACTGCTAAGCAATGTACTGTGAGCACTTTCCTTCACACCCTAGCAAGTCACACATTTCCCCCCTTGCTACAGTTGGACAGATGCATTGGATTTGAATTGATGGGCTCTACGTGCAATAAAAACACAGGCAGTTACCTCAAGTGGAGCTACTCCGACCTGGACACCCACAAAACGTCCAGATGTGCGTCCATGTTTATATTCGGTTCGGTGCGCCCGCTTGGCCTCAAACAAAGTGCTCGAGGAAGTATTATATTTGCAAACACATTAAGTAGTACATCTCGTTTCCTGCAATTTGGCTGCTCTGTGTAAATACTGCACTAAACCACAGATCCAGGGTAGCAGGGGCACGGCAGTTAGCGGCAGGAAAGAGCAGCACAGAGGAGAACTAAAAACAGCAGAGGCTTGGCCCGAATGTGATAGAGCGCCTGCAGGAGAGAGGACAGGAATATGCCACCGAGACTGTCTGCCTGGATGTCCCTCTTCTTGTATTTGCTGGTTACATTGATTGCAAGGTTTGCCTGTAAACAAATGCACACAACTAAACAGGGAGCTCAGAAGTTAATATTAGCAAGGCAAAATTCAACAACATGAAGAGAATTTGGAACGGTTCGATGGGTATTTCTTCTTTTTGTTTACGCAAAAACCTCTACAAAACTTGAAAACATTTGGACGCTACTTATAATTGTTTATACTATACCGTGTAATGAGAACTGCAATTTATCAAAGTGCAAAACAACCTAATAAAGGCCTGTTCTCACCAAGCACAATTACTATAAAGATAACAAAAACTGTACTTGTACTCAAGCGCGTGATAGCAAGACTGATTCTGATTGGTTGTCAATGCTTCAATCGTTCATCAGCTGGAAAAAAATCTTTCTGAAAATAATTCCCACAATATCTTTTCCTTTGCCTTTATCGTTATGGTTGTGGTGTGGACCCTGAATACTGCAATTCTTTAACACTGTAAACGATTTTTGGAACTATACTTCTTCAATATTTTTATCGTTATCATGCTTGGTGTGAACGATGCTTAAGTGTGTGTCTGTGTATATATATATATATATATATATATATATATATATGTGCGTGTGTGTGTGTGTGTGTGAGCAAACTTTTTTGCCCAGTGTCTTGCTTTCTATAATTTGCTTTTTAATATCCATTTACATTTTTTCTTACTCTTAATACATACATGAGAACCCAAATCTCTTCATTTTTACAAAAACCATCTGCACATTCAACTTCCATAACCAAAAGTGGCCATGTTGAGCTCCCCAGGCATTTTCTACGCAGTTTCTGCTTCAGAATCCAAAGAGATTGATCAAAAAAGGGTTGCTATGATCCTCTTATTCAAGGCCGTTTCAAAAACGAGCTAAAACTATGCAAAGTTGTCTGGCACCAAACCAGACTGAAGGAATGATCGTCTTTTGTGTCCACTAAAGCAGTGTGACCAAGTCATTGGAAATGCAGAGAATGGCTTTTGGAGACCAGAGGAAAAAGGCAGCATCTGAGGCATATTCTGAAAAAAAAACAAAAAAAAAAACTGGACATCTGATCAAGAGAAAAATGCCATATGGTAGTGTGTGTGCAGCTTAATGAGGCATGCAGACATCCACTCCTCCTCAGACCAGGAACCAGGTCTATGCAAAAGCCTGCTGAGCTCTGCTTGTTGATATTTTGGGTCTAGCATTCGAAGAAAAACTGAGCTAGGGAGTAAAGCACAGCATTGAGATCAATTTAAATTTGCTGTCAACAATTTCTGAAGCAACATGGCAAACACAGGTTACATTACATGCATATAATTCCTGAAATTATTAGAAATATAATAGAATTTATTTATAAATATATAAATTTATAAGAAATGTTTCATAATCCAGATGCATTCTGGATCATTTCAGTGTTCTGCTAAGCGCTATGGAAAAGTGTGGAAAACAAGTAAGCTGAAGAACTCCACATACTACTATCAGGTTTTTGGACAGCAGTTGCTGTCCGTATCCCGAAACCTCTTTCTGTTTCTGACTTTCCAACAATTTGGCTGATTTAATGTCTAAAGATGGAGGGAAACAGACACAGCTGGAGTGCACTTGTCTGATGCTTTGAGTGATCACATCTCTGGCTGCAGTGATATGAGTAATATGCCCCAAATTGTCCCGAACACGAATACACCTCAGAAAAAACTGGCAATGAGGTAAAGACATACAGTGCTGCCCTTGACCAAAGAAAGTCCAGTGAGTCTATTTTGTAAGGCATGGGGGCAATCAAAGACTGTGGAAGATAAATGGAACAAAATCAGTGATGTCTTTTCAAGGACAGTGCAGGACTTGTGTTCACTTCCAGCAGAGATTTGCCAAGGCACGACTGAGACAGGAAATGTCTTTGAGGCTACAAAGGAAAACTGATAGACGCACAAGTTGTACTCTGAGTTCTGAAACACTAGGCAAAATATTTTGGCTTATATATTCGGACTCCTCTCAAGTTCTTAAAGAGCCTGCAGCGTTGACAGATCTCTCCAAGAGGATTTTGGGGTGGTGAGGTTGTTCTGACACCCTCCTAATGAGCTGTGAAGTCAGATCAGATAAGGAGCTGTGGAGACATACAGCTCTCTGTGAGGAAGGAAGAACATCCTATAAAAGCCAGGGAAACTTCTGCCTTGACAGTAGAGGATTGTTGCTGCTCATTTCGCCTCCTCAGGTGACTAAAGGCCTTAAAGATCAAACTTCAGTCAATATTGTTTTTACATTTTTAGACATATATTTAATCTAAAAAGGCTGTTTTGCTGTTTTCACAATAAGAAAAAAACATAATTTGATCACTTAATACATTTATCAATGTTCTTCATTCAAATTAACCTGGCTTCCACGACTATAAAGCTCATGGGAGCCAAGCTACCTTACTACCTGCCCTCTGGGAGGCGGACTTAACCTGCGTCCATCAGATGCCTCTGTATACTACTGGACGAATCTACAACCAATAAGACCACTCATTCCGATGACGTACAGTATGTGTAGCGACGGAACTTAAAGACACGGTAACCAATTGTAGCTAGCTTCATTAAAGCAGTAGGAAAATGTCTTTACTTACTTTACTTACTTCTACTTCTGTCATGAAAATTTCTCAAAACAGCTGCAACAGCAGAGTCAAACAATTGTTGCTGCTCGGTACACGCCATGTTTAAAAGCTGGTATGGTCGCAGAACTGCTGCGTCATCGCATTACACCCGCCTCAGTCGTGCCGGGGGGGGCGGGAGCTCATTTCTCATTGGTTCCCAGTTTTTTGGGAATCTGAAATGTGCTTAAACGTCAGCTTGGCCATACTAACTTTGCTTGTGAAATGAATGTAGCATCAAAGGAAGTATGGGCGGGCCCAGGCTACATTCAAATATTAAGACATGTGTAAAATGCTATAAAAATGTTGTGTAAAATGTTGAAAATAAAAGGTTGATTACAGAAACTGATTCACTGATTTACTTCATATATTCCATGTAACATTTAAAATTTATGAATAACAATTACTAAAAGAACATTTGTGAATTTAACCTAATTAGTCTTTATGAAATGTAATAGCCAAACATGAAGCGCATTAAGTTCATTGCAACATTCATGATACTACTTCATTTTTTCAACGCTAGCAGAATTACTGCTAATATACCCTCAATATTCAATTTATCTCCAGCCCTACTGTGCATGAGAACGGTACTGTTTTCTGGTGTTCATTATATATCATAGAAAAAGAGCACAAACAAGTACAAAAGATGAGTGTTTCTGAGAAAAAAAAGTGAATAAAGGCTTTAGAAATAGAATGCCATGCTAACAAGACTATGCTAACAGATGATTGTTCAGGGCCCTCAATGAATCTGAATAGGACAAAGGCCTTTCCTGCCTTATTGTGCTGTGGAGACCTGTGGAGCAACCACACTCCATCTTTTTCACAGCTCTCTCAATTCAAATCATTAAGAAAAGGGAGACTTAACTAAATGTACCAATTATGCAGCTGCCTCACACAGAGTGAAAAACGTTTGTAACCCCGGTGGTGAACATGTCCAAGACCGCAGTTGGAGTGTGTTGTGAATAGTAGCCTTAAAAAGTGAAGTGTCCTAGCAGAGCAGACAAAACAGCAGCTGAGTTCAAGCCATTCTTGTGAATCTACCAAGGAGATGTCTTTTATCTGTGTCCTCCATTGGAGCTCCAAACTCTCAGACTGGTTCAAGGCTTCTTATAATTACACAATAGCAGGGTTGGATCAATATAGAGATTTTGGCATTGGTATGATACCAGCTGGGATAGTTGCTTACATACTAAATATATGACCTTAACTTATGAAATGACTGTTGAAAAAAGTTTGTCAACTTTTGTAACCATTTTTACAGTACAAAACTGAGGAAAAAAAATCTAATTAAAGATGCATTGAATACCAGGGACGAGGTGCCATGAGGTTGTCACAGAAAGTCTTTCTATTCACAGAAAGCTAAGCTATACAGCGGGTCATTGGAATTGCCCAAGAAAATTGCAAACCTTAATGAAAATTAACAAAATAAAAAACTAGCATAACTGTAGCAAAATCTTTAAAATTTGCCTCCATTAATAATAAAAAGCTACTACCTGTTTATGCAAACAGGTTAGCACAACTTTGGAAGCCCCAAAATACTTAAACGTAAATAAAACCATATTGAAAGTAGAAAAATCCACAACTAACAATGGCATCATATAAACGAAGGAAAAATAAACTGACTGATAATTAACTCAGTTTTGCACTTCATAAATATTTGTGTGCAGTAATTGAAAGCAGAGTTTTGGTTATAAGAATTTAGTCTGATAATTTTAGACACCGTTAATTCCAATGCCACAAGACTTTTGCATGTTATCTTTGTGGTTAAAATAAAACTGGGTATAGTCGGTAGGCTTTTCACACTACAGAGGCTGGATATTCCACCAAAAGAGAAATATAACCCAGTTAATTATTCCTCAGCCCAACTGCAGTGACGCACAAGTAAAGTGACAAAACCTAAAATGTAGTAATTCGGCAGTGCCAGTACACATTAAACTAATCATGCTCCGCTGTGAGGGATACACTGGAAAAAATGAAATCAAGCCCAGTTCAGATGTTAAATGAATGATCACAATAGCCCCATTGTAATGGCATTTGGACAGAAGCTTTGATTCAGAAAAAGGGAGGCGGTGGGAACTCTGCGCTCAGGGATCTCTGATGAAGGGAAAAAAGCAACTCATCAAGTGCCGTGCTGTGATGCTTGGATGTGGATTTGGCAGTGATTTCTGCAGTCTGTGCATCATCAAACTCCCAACTGCTCTTGAGTGGCATGCCAGCTCCCATCTACAGCAGTCGTTCATGCCACAGCCTGAGAGACAGTTGGTTTGGACCTTGTCCTTGGCAAGTTCGCTTTGAAGGTTGTAAGGATAGACTTAGTAACTCCTTATATTGTTCTCGTGTTGAAAACTGTCTTTTGGCAACTGTCTGTAAACCATTAGCACTTATTCAATAAGGATGGAAACTGACAGCAAGACAGGAGCCACTCTATCAGATTTGATTCGCACTTGATTTATAGAGCCGAGTGCTGCTGATCTGATTCCTAATTCCAAACTTAAGTAATACCACTTTAAACTTCTAATTTTACTCCCAGACCTCCCACTTGACCCTGAGCAGCTCCTATTCCCACTCTACAGCAGAAAGGAGTCAGCCAGTCCCAAAACCTCTCCCAGGCACGATCCTCCCTCTCTCCGGAGAAACCCCAGGGCCAAGTTCCCGTCTGCTGGGCCCTCTGTCAGCTCGCTGGAGTGTGTCTCAACCCCCGCCAGCACAAATCCACCACAGAGAAAGCATTAATGTGCCTTCACTTGATATGTGACCATGTGAAATTACACGTTTTGATTTACTAGGAAATGTATTACGAGCTTTGAATTTGCCTGTGGAGAAACTTATTAGAAAAACACTTTGAAGTCCCTGTACAGACATTGATAAAACACAGAGAACAAAAAAAAGGTTTGTGTCTTTTTTAGTAAACTGCTTTTATAGTCAGCAGACAACAGGGACCACGAATTCAAGGCCAGATGGGACCAAAGTGCAAACCTCAACTGTCCTTTCTCACTTTTTTTTTACATGAAATTAAGGTTACGAATCCAGAACCAGTTCTTTGTAAATACCATCCCACAAATGTGAACAGAATACCATAGTAAAATAACCTGCCAATCAGTTTCCTATTGAAAAAATCATTAATTTGAACTGCAGCAAGAAATGCTTAATTATTTATTTCTTTCCCCTAGTGAAAAGTAATTTACCTTTAAATGTGAACTCATATGCAACACCTTCTGCACTTCAATGAAAACCATTGTGATGTGTAAGTAAAAGCAGCTAGTAAAAAACAATCCCCCACAGCCTGAGGAGAGTGAGTAACTCCCAACTGAAGCTGTCCAATCTAAACACGGCTTACTTAAGCTCGCTCCCCAATATCTTACAATTCATCATGCTGGTTTCCAAGTCAATTTCCTAAAATGACTGTTTCCATTTACTCTGTTTTCACACTTTTAAAAGCACACTCTAACAATTTGTCTTAAATATACAGTCATTCTGCATTGGGGTTTTCACACAGTCATGCCCAAACCCCCCAGACGTTTGCGTATTAACCAGTATAATACAAATTCAGCATTTTCCACACAAAGAAATGATGGTCCTACCTCCATGAAACAGGTCCCTGCTGCGGTGTTCTCCTTGATGGATGCATTGTAGAACTTGCTGCCAAACACAGGTTCGTTATCATTAATATCCTGTAGGATCACTTTGACCACAGCTGTAGAAGACAGAGGAGGTCGACCCCTGTCAGCAGCAACCACAGTTACACTCGGCATAGGGTCTGTTTCGTAATCGACCTGGGTCAAGGTGGTGACAATACCAGTGACTGCGTCAACAATGAACCAGTCTGAATGAGTTTCTTTATTGTGTAGGATGCTGTACTGAACATCTCCGTTGGGTCCCTGGTCTTTGTCCCGTGCTGTAACCTGTACAACAAAACTTCCCGGAAAAGCAACCTCTGGAATAATTTGAGTGTATTCCGCCTGGTCAAACAAAGGTGGGTTGTCGTTAACATCCACAACCTGAATGGTAAACGAAGACTCTGCCCGTAAGGGAGGTGTGCCAGAATCTGTGGCCAAGACTCTGAGTTCATAATGGTCTTGCTCTTCTCGATCAAGGATCTGATCTACACAGATGAGATAGATGATGCTGTCTTTGGTGGTCAAAGCAAACTTTCCATCACCCCCTTCCAAGGACACATTAACATTGGCGTATTCTCCATAATCAGGGTCCGTGACTGAAATCCTTGCAACATACTGGCCAGGCTGTGCTCCTTCAGAGATGCGAGGAGAACCATCCTCACTGAGGAAGATGATTGTCATGGTGGGCTGGTTGTCATTGTAGTCTCGCACCTGGATGGTCACGAAAGCATTGGTGACCTCTGGTTGACTGGCATTGTCCCGAGCCTGTATCACAAGCTCATGAACTCTTCTCATCTCAAAATCCAAAGGCTTGTTTAAAGTGATAACTCCCATTCGAGTGTCAATGACAAAGTAGCGATCAGGATCGCTCTGTCTCCTATTAATGTCATAGAGCACCAACCCATTGTCGCCTTCATCAGCATCTGACGCAAACACCTGAAGTATATTGTTCCCAGGTTGAAGGTTCTCTGAGATTACTGCATGGTAGCGACTCTGGTTGAAGACTGGGGCGTTGTCATTGATGTCCTGCACAATCACATCCAAGATCATTTGTCCTGTCCTCTTGGGTGAACCACCATCAAATGCTTCCAAGAGCAGAGTGTACGAAGATCTCATCTCTCTGTCCAAAATTGTATTGACTACCAAATCCAAGTAGAGCACTTTGTTGGATCCTCGTCTGGTCTCAAGAAGAAAAGCTTGTCCTACATTTCCATCCGTTATGATGTAGCCTTGCGTAGTGAGCTGGTCCTCATCAGCATCCAAAGCAGGCTCAAGAGGAAACTTGGTGCCAATGGTTGTCTGTTCTGGAATCTTAAATGTGGCTCTTTTTCTTGGGAACACTGGAGCATGGTCATTGATGTCATTTACTAAAATGCTGACTTCTATGGTTATTCCGGTTATGGTGACTGCAATGAAGCTGTAGTGGTCCCTTACTTCCCTGTCCAAGACCTTTGCGGTTTTTATGATCCCTGTACTCTCGTCGATGTCCAGATCCGTGCCAACACCTGTACTCTGATGATCTGATATGAAATAATGGGTTGCAGTCATGTCAGGTGGGAGGCCAGCACTAATGTCACCTACTACAGTTCCTGCTGGCTGTTCTTCATCTAGCTGGAGCTGCAAGGTTCCTGGAACCATGGATGAGTGGATGGTCATGAGTTGTAGAGCCACATAGAAGATCACTAATATCCACCACCAAGTCCTGTTTTGATGCAACGGATCCATAATCGTCCTTCCTTTACTCTTCATTGAAAATTCTTCTTACAAAACCTGACAGGACAAATGAAAAAATACATTAGTTAAAGAAACAAGAATAAGTGAACTAACAGAAAGCGGTTTGACATTATCCAAAAATCTAAAAAAGCATGCATTACAAAAAGATGGATTACACAAGCAGGCTCAGTTACAGTTATGACAAGAATGCTTAAGTGGCTTTCCACATGTTGCATGGGTTCACCTTTAATAATGCAGCAGCACACCACGTGCACACGTTGTACCTGCATTTTACTGTCAGCTAATAAGTCAAGATATTATTGCTATAGTCAAAACGAGAAGCTTCACTGTTTTAAAATGAAAAGTTATTAGACACGTGCAAAATCTGATAGTTTCGTTTTTTTGCCCTTTAACAAAAATGTCCTTTAAACATCCTTTTAATTTTAATGTTGGCCTGTTTTTTTGAGAGATCTAAACATAAAACACTTAATTTCCCCTTCAACTCCCATTTCTTTTGGGGTGTAAACTTAAGGAATGTTCTCCTACAGAAGAATATCTGTGCAAAGGACAGGAGCCTAAAATAGAGACTGTGGCTAACATGACCCCCCTTTTTTAGTAAAACTATTCAACTGCAGCCCACACTGGTGCAAAAGAGAGCCAGGAGGACCCTTTAAAGCCAACTGAGTGTTAACCCTGTCGTATATTAATGCCAATACTAATGCCCAAAATGAAGCTAGAAAAACGCTAGTGGGCCAAATCTTGTATATTAAAACCACAAAGGTCTCCTTTGAGTGTTCCTCCAACTCCTTTTTAAATTAACAATTCCTCATGCATAAAATTGCAGCTTGTAGACCTGCAAACTATGACAACCTTATTGTTGAAATTATGATTTCTGGATTAGGCCCTTTTCTAGGTCCAAATGAATTATAAACATTCTGTAAGGCGGGAGCTTAAATATTTACATATGCTTGTTAGAAGAACTTGACTCATCCAGCCCAGCAACTCAAGTATGAATGATCTGCAAAGCAGAAAGGAGATGAAAGATTGAAAGTTATGAGAGAGCTTATTATCCGAGGAATTATGAATTGCGTGGTTTTCTGGTTCCCTTTGTGGAATAAAAGCATTACAGGGAAATTGCATTCACATGCAAAGGGACAACTGAACCCCACATTTGACTGTAAATCAACATTGATCCCCTTTAAAGCACATTTTTAAAAGTATGTTAGAAATAGGTTGCCAGTGCCACTTAGATTTAAATACAAACAGTGTGGACTGTATGCATGTAATTTTTCTAGAAAAGTAAGTTTATAAATTCAAAGCAATTATAATTTGAAAAGTTATATAATAATATAATAACCAACAACAAATGTTTAAAAAAAAAAACACTTTCTTTTTTCTTTTTTTGGAAAAATAGCAATGTATATACTGTAGGTCTTAATTGCGGAGTCCTGTACATGCTGGAACTCACAGCTTTCCTGACAATCTAAGCTTAAGTCTTAACCAAGGACTGAAGACAAAATGAAGACATGAGCAATTCTAAGATGAGTGTCACCGTCTGCATTTCTACGAAAAGCCACAAAAGCAATAACAGACCAAGGGAAATAATCATGTCATTCACAATTACTGTGAAAGAAAAATGACTTCACAATAAAATTCTTTACAATCGACCACAGGATTTCACATGTTTTAATAAAGTAAATAAAAACACAATCACAGGAAATATTTTTGCGCTGTCATACTGTAGGAATCAGAGAGTCTCCCTCCAGTGGTGGACTACAGCTATAAATATTTTCCCCCTCTACAAAATTCTAATACTACTTCTTTCACTTTCTACCCCACAGGGTATTTGTTTTAAGTAGGTAAGTATGTCTCAATGTGTGTGCAGGTTTACCTCGATTAACTCCAGAATGACTGGTGGTGTTGAATGTTGCGCGCAGCTGCACATGTGGTTAATCTAAAATGTGTGTGAATGAGTCTGATGATGCAGGTGTCCACATAAAAGTGTGTAAGTGCCCTGTGTGTGTGAGTCAGATCTGTGCGTGCTGTGCGCCTCATTGCGGTAGTCTGTCAAGTCTGTGGTAGTGACAGTGTGTGTGTGTGCCTGAGCGAGGGAGCAGACCAGGAGGGCTCCACACAGTCTGCCCTGCACCCTCTCTGGCTTTGCTGCATTGTAATTGGGGTCTGCTGGAAGCCTGCCCTGTGCATATGGGAATCCAAAGCTAATTTCAGTCTGTCAGCATCACAGGGACTTAGAAACACACACACACAAGCAGGAACACTCTCATATGCTTAAGAAAGTACAGGCACACACACACACAATACCTCCAACGTAGATTATGTGTACCAAACACTTCTTCTCAAAAGTAAAGCCTGCAAATACATGGCGCCTATAAGTGCGTGTGTATACAGTGTTATATCACTTTTTTACACGCACAGTGCATTACATGCTGTACTATACATTTATATTGTGAGATCTCCAAACAAAAATATAATCTTTATATTAGTATAAATAGATTTTAATTACAATATTTTAATTCATTATAATAATAATTAATATTTTAGAATACGAAACCATGTAAATAAAATTTCTATCCAATAATATATGTCAATTTTATTTTAAACATACTATCGGTCTTCTTAAACTGTTCGTTGCAGTTTTAAGATTAAAAATTTTACTCTGAACAAAAACATTATGATTGGTTCTCCAGACATTGAGGCAATGTCCCAGACTTTGTAAAAGGCAAAAAACAACGTTACACAGATGTGTTCAACGGGCATTGCCACTTTTACTAACGGCTGGAACCGACCTCCAAAGGGCTGGACATGTACCACAGCAAACGAACCTAGACAACTGCTATTTTGTCCAAGATAAGTTTCTTTTCCTTGCATTTAATGCCTCATTAAACTACATGGCAAGAAGAGAAATACTCTTGGAGTCCAGTTAAATATAAAAATGGGTTGTAAATATACCATATTATACATAAACCATATATTTATAAAGTGAAGTTCATACCGATCAAATCAGGCCGAGACGTTGGCCATATATCTTATAATTCTGCTAATTTTATAAGAGCATGTTGAAAGTGTTATATCACTGTTTCTGACTTTCCAGTGCTCTGGGTCATGTGCTTAACCCAGACCACTTAATACGACAACGGCCTTGTGGTTTAATTATAGAAAATGGCCCATTTGAAGAAAAAAACTCTTGGTGTGAAAGGCACAGTCTATCCCCTTACAAAGTCCGACACAGATGAAATGAAAACAGCCTACCCTATTTAAATTTAAAGCATGCCCTCAATAACACTTAATAATAGTCTCCAAGCTGTTCACACCTGCTGATTCCAAGCACCTCAGGGCAGATTTTTTTTTAATAATCTTCCATTACGAAAAGGAGAAGATAGCAGATTTGTGGGTATGCAGACCACTAATATTTCTGAGCAAGTGTTGCTGCCTTCCTCCATTAGCCAGAGCCTCCATTCCACACAACGGTTCCAAAGATCTGACAGAGCAGAAATCTGGAGCTAAACAATCCCAAAGAAGCTGCTCTGTTAAATGCTGAAACCACTCTGGCCAAGACGCTGGGGATGAAAACAACCACAGCTGGCCAGACCAATGCTGATCATCTATCACCCCATGTCCAAAATGCTTTCCCAACCAGTGGAAGACATCCACGTCGCTCACGACACCTCAAACAACACTCGCGCTGGAAGACTGTAATGACTGCAAACACGGCTTTAAAGAATTATGTTTTTTCTAAAGTTCATTTCGGTTAGATTGAGAGGGCGGATGAGGTAAAGACAATATATTGGCCACTTCAGTGTAAATGATGAGTGAGAAAAGACCCTGAAAGCCAAAAAGAACTTAAAAAGAAACCCTAAGCAGCCATAAAGTAACACCATCAATCTCAACATTGGGCAAATCAAATATTTCCATTTTAAAGGATGTTTAGTGCTGGGCCAAATTAACTTCACGTTGACTATCATTTGATCTCAAGCAAACATGCTGTCACACTGGGATTATTTTCCTAAAATTTCTTGCTTTTACAAGATAACGGAAAGAAATCCAGGAAAACAACCAACCTGGCCAGTCGCGATCAATTCCAATACAACTTCTGCTTGTTTGAGCAATTCACTCACTCTGAGATCCAGTCAGACTTGGCAAGACAGGCTTCATGTTGAAGCACTTATCTACAATAATGGAGTATCTTGAAGATCTGCAAACACCAACCACACACTGAGCGTTATAATTCAGTCGGTAACTGAGAACCAATTCTTATTCGGAAGCAGTTCCATTAAAAAAATTAGAACAGAATCGACTCCCAAACAAATTAATCACAAAATACAGCACAACCAGTTCAGTCTGATTCAAAAACAAATGAATTTAATCGTTGATTCTTCTCACTAGTGCAGTCGAGTTCCTGAGCAAATTACAAAACGGTTCCTTTTAATAAATCAAAAACATGCAACTTACGTCTAACTGTAAATCAATGTAGTTATTGACCGTTGTTTAAATATTTTTTGTGGCATTTAAAAAGAAAATTACCACATATAAAAAAAACACTAAACAGTGCATGTAAACATATCCGAAATAATTTACTTTTTTACTTGTTAAATTATTTTTATCCAAACATCTACACCTTTCAAATACTAAAATTCTCTTCATTCAAGCCGACGAGGAACCAGACAAATCAAACAATCAAAATGATTTTAAATTTCCAACCATACTTGTAATAAACCAGCAATTAAATATACAAGGCTTCCTAAAATACACTGTGTGCCACCCTCCCTTTACCTTGACTCAACATTTGAGTTGAACCTACGGCCTCAATACAGTAGTCCAGCATAAGCCATAGTAGATGTGCTCCACAGGAGCTGGTGGGAAAGAAGAAAACCATCTGCGGGCCTCAGATATGTACGTGCACTGCTAATCTACATCAGATACATTTATGCCATGGGAAAAGAGGAGGCTTTATCAGCCTTGGTTTGGCCAGCATTTAGGATGTTCTGGCTTCAGGGGACCATCTTTTTCCCACACCCTCCAACCTGCAGAGTGTGTTTGTGGAAATGTTTGTGGAAGGAGGTCTGAGCAGTGAACAAAACAAAGAACCACACGTGCTGCTGGGTCCTTTGAACATGACACCAGCTGATACAGCTTCGGTTACGGTGCGAAATTGGAAACATCTGGCGGCATCAAGTGGACGAGTTCAAGACAGAGTTTATGAAATTCACCGTGTGTAGTTTTAACTGAACACAGACTGTACCATCCCATTTGCAGATAGTTTCAAAAGAGAGGTACTATGTCCGGTATGCCTCTTGGCATATGGAGAACCGTATATTGATTTGTTGCCCCACAGTCAAAAAAATCCATATCAGACTTGTACATAGATGCAGTATTTTGTCTTCCTCTGTCCCTCAGGAGATTCCAATTACGCCTATAACAAATGCTACTTTGACAGTTATCCATTTCATGTTTATGTACTATACAAAGCCAAATCTTTGTCTTGTTGATTGACATCTGCAAAATTTGTAGAATTTAAGAGTCAAGAAAAAACAATGTTTACGGAGCGTTTTGCTTTTGAAAAGGATGAAAAGGAATATGCAATCACAATACACTGGAAACTATAAGGAGAAGCCATAGTAACTCAAAATAGATGGCATAGTTGAGTTGTGCACCCCCAAATGTGTGCAGAAAACATGACAACAATGATTGTTTTCAAAATGTTACTTAAAAACACAAAAAAAGAAAAAATGGGATAGTGATAATGATGTATAACGAGTGTAACTTGATTCTCCTAAAGGAAACCTATGAAACTTAACCATAAAGCACAGCCGCTTACCCAAACAAACCTTAAATAATGTAAAAAAGAAAAATAAATACATTTATACACTTTAAAATTGTATAACATAATAATGATTATAAATACAATGACAAATAACTATATACATATATATAAGGGGCAACAAAAACTTTTTGCAGACATAGCACAAAAGGCACAAAGGTGATAGATCATGTGGTACACGAACCTACACCTCTTCCGTAAACACAAGGAGGTGGTCGCACTGACCCTACATGGCTTTACAAGACATGTGTACAGGCACACCTCCCTTCAGAACCTAATGAGAAATGCAGATGCAGGGGCAACAGCCCTCTGGCATGCAATCTCTGCCGTCCACTCTGGAGACCAGATGCTGCAACTACGTACGGCTTTAGTGCTCCACCAGAGACCTGTAAGGATGGGTTTAACTACACCACAGCAGAGGTACTGGAACTGTCTGATCATCAGAGAATCCTTGCCTAAGCCAAAAGGATGAGATCAAGAGTGATGTAAAGTTGTGAGTGGTTGACTCTGCAATGACCTCGTTTTTTTTTCCCCTCCCAACATCCGAATGGATCTCTGTTCACCCGAGACAGTCCGAGGTCAGGGATGGAGCTGAGAAATTAACCGATTGTCCATTGGGACGAGAGTCTGGTGACATAATCTTTGGAATGTCTTAAAAGCCCTTTGGCATTCGATCTGGTTCTGCTCTGTCTGAGAGTCAGACATCAATTTAGCGGCTATTTTCATTGCAAACTTTATGAATTTCACTCAGTCCAGTAACTAATAAAAAATGGTTCAAGCTCTAAACCTTTCTTTAGCTCGGCTCACACCAGAATCAACTACACTTCCTGTCTAGCATGCAGCCGCCTCCTAGTTTTATCTTTGATTTATTAGATTCTCAATGTTTCGTTGTGGCTGTCGAATCAAACATGTTGTTCTTATTTAAACACCATTATAATATAAACGACCCAGCTCGGTCTGCTTATTTGCGTGAGGAACACGGTTAATTTTCAAGCTCATGACTTCATCTGAACAAACTGGAACTTGAATTAACTCGGGATGTGACTCACTATTCTTATGGAGCAATCCCAAAACTGAGTGTGAACATGTGGTGCTTAGCAAACGGGCGATGATGGGCGGTGCTTTATATTCTAATAGCCTCTAAGCTCAACAAGAGTGGCGGAAACAGAAGCTAAATCACTGCGGTATCGCACTATGGCAACCAACGAACCAGACTAATGGAAATCAACTGAGCTGAATGAGTGAAAACAACCTTATTATCTGGATGAATATTAATTATTGACGTCCTCAGAGGGAGATTTGGAATGTGGTCTGGATGAACCCCAGCCAGTCACCAGCACAAAAGCACAGCACTTCTTTACGGCTAACAAAAGAATTCCACTGATGAACCAATTTAAGAGGAATGTCTTGCAAGGAGAGAAAATCTATATGCTCTGGCGTGTCAAGAAAGTTAAATAAATGACCACTGGACATCTGCCCCTATTATTCTGCAACTGATTTCCTCTGAGGTGTAACACGTTGCCAAAAATATTATCTGAGATACACCACCCAATGAAGGTCAGGTTGTGGCCGACATTAATAAATACATTAAAACGTCAACTTAATTGGAAATGTTGCATAGTGGATACAACACTTTTATTTGTTGGGTTTGAAATCGAATGCAATCATTTTGCAGGGTTTATTAAGTAGCTTTCCGTTTTCTAGAATATTGGAAGTCTAGATTTATAAAGTTTTTACTGCCACAGCTGGTATATTGTGTTTTGATTCATTTTCAAAAGCAAAGAACTAAAGTTATGCAATACACATCACCCCCTCAAAGAAAAGAGTTGTCGGGAGGCTTTTGTGGCCTGCACAAGGGTTACACCAATACCAGGCTAGATTAAAAACAGCAGTGCAGAATATACAAATAACTGGAGCTCAGTGGTCAAACTGCAGCAGTTGAAGCACAGTGAACCACAGCATATCTCTGAACCATTAGACTTCTAATTTGTCTTGTGAGTCATGGGTAGGAAATACAATAGCTCATAACTTCAAATTTAGTACCAATGTCAATATCAGCTGCATTTGACAATGTCTGATCAATTGCATTGATTTATTACAAACAGGATGGTGTAGGTCTGATTCATTCCAGTAAACATTTATTTTTTTGAATGTCGCCTAACATTTATTTCTACCACATCCACCAGAAACAAACAACAATGCATGCATTTCCAATTTAAAATGTTTACAATAAGCATCATCAATCATTTCATATTATGCTGTAAAGTGCACACAAACTGCACTAAACTACAACTGACTTGATGATGCACTGCATACTGTGACTATTAAACAATGCACTCAAGATGGAATCACAACTTCTCCTTGATATCTCAACGGTTTCATCTAAGCACACGAAACATGTGCATGGCTGTGGGCTTCTTAGATAAGTGATCAATAAGTGCAGTGATTTCAGTGTTTACAGAAATCAAAAATTCTTAACGTTTTTTTTTTGCATATTAAAGCTACCCAGCATGCATATTTATAAAATCTGACATTATGCTTCCATTCTAGTCCACGAAGTCTTTCTGCAAACGATTATGGCAAGCCGTCTTAACCTTTATACTTATCATCTGTTACTATGTAACTAGTGTTTTAATGACTAATAAGTAACCCAACGTTGACAAATAACTGTGCGAATATTTGTACAAATAAAATGTCACAATTTTTAATATTTGCCATTTTAGTTTTACCAGCAATGAATAACAGGGTCTTGTTCTTTAATTATCCATTCTAACTAGGCTATTTACTTCTAAATGCATCTTTTAAGTACCTATTTTTCACACCCTGTGCCCATCCCAGGTGTTACTACACGTTTTTAAAATATCATTATTACAATTGCTTTATTTAAACCTGCATGTCATTGGTACATATCTGATAATAATAAAAAAATGCTAATATCAAAGTGATCCACGTTAATAGGCTTATTAAAAGTACTTACTAGACCAAAATATATAGCTACTATCATATATAGTAGTAGCATATAGTATATATTATATATATATATATATATATATATATATATAAAATATACTACTAACATCAAAATAGACACTAGTCAAGGTTAAAAGAGCTTGCCATAAGCGCGCTTTGATTGCGATGGAAGCGTTGTAGTTTGCCGCGTCTCTTAAAGATGGGGTATAAAGTTTAACGCCACTGACGCACTTTTTCCATGAAACACTTACACTCATCTGTTCTTGCTTTTCTGTAATAGGGATCCGGTCTGTGCCAACGCAACGTCAGTAAAACCAGCCAAAAAATGAAATGTCGTTTCAGAAAAATCCTTTTTAGATTATATCCATCTTCCTACAACTTATCTTTCGCGTAGCGCAGCAACTTTCATTAGTATATTTCCAGTTTTCTGTATTGTCCCGTTGTTGTCAAGCTCAAAATACGCTGCGCCAATTCAAAAGGGCTCTGTTCCCCAAACTGAGAGCAGCAGACAGGATGAAAATCAGTCCGTCAGCATCGACAACAGCATCCAACTCTAGAATCCACACTTCCAACACACGCTCTCAACCTCCTGGAGTGAAAGTCGACACCAGCCCGTCCCACTCTCTCCTGAATATTCATGAAGCACGTGTAGCAGCGGGGTAATAGCGCGAGCTCACCGAGCGGCGGCGACAGCGCGCGCAAAACAGCGTGACGTGATTCGCGCAGACTTTGGTGCCACCAGTCTTCTTCAGAAGGAACTGAATTTATGTGCTGTTAATTCTGTTAGTGCCTCTCCATCTATCTGTTTGTCTGTCTTTTAGAGTGCCATGTTTATTTGTTAGCGCCGGTGAAAATTATTTAGCACACCATCTGATTTATAATTCAAAGCACACAATCCATGTTATGTAATATACAGTTCTGACACAACAAAAATAAACACACATAAAATATATAAGCAGAAAAAAAAAAGTGATCTTTAGAATCCGTCATTCTTACAGGTTTGCGATGTGGTCTGGGTGAGAGTGCGCGAGAGAAGGCCAAGACAACAGATTTAACGTCAGGTCATGTAACTGAACGATTCCTCCCATCTGGTGGTTGTCTAAGAGAAGCATGTTGAACGCCCTGGAGGACGTTTACTTTCATCTGCTGCAGAGCTGGAGCCTTGACCTTGGATCACTTTCTGGCCCCATCAATCCTAAGAACAAATCACTGTCTGTTTGCATATAAATCCTTTTGACACAGATAAAGGCAAAGTACTCCTAAGGACCTTGTACCGTGCAGAACCCACTCAATAGTTTCATTATGGTGCAAAACACCTTTCCAAATATTTTTATCAATGCATCCATCAGGAAAATCTCTTTTAGCCTCAAAGTAGCCTGCAGTCTACTTGGATGAGATTCCATATAATATGTGGTAAGAAAAAATATTGGTTTCAGGGAAAGTTCATTCATCTTATTTAAACAATAAATTGACAGGTAATATAATTATTTTGTTCCATTGTATGCTCCTTCAAAACTATTTTTCTTTACATGCTGAAGCACATGCACGATATATAGTTGTGTATTTGTGTGGCAGTCCTCTTAAACAAATAACAGTGCAGCATTTTTATGTTATTTTATTTAAAGCATGAATGTATACATTTCATATTTCTTCATTAGCAAAAGCGTGCAAATAAACCTTGACAATAACTTGAAAGTTCATCTGTCGAGCAGAAGCAACGCGTTCTGCAGTCTACATGGTATATCAAGTGATAATGTTTAGGAGCCCATGGGATCGCAAGGCCATGCCAAAATCTAGATACAAAAATACATTAGACAGGAGATTAAGTTTTCCTCAAAAAATATACTATATAGTTTATTTATATGAAAGGAGTTTAGGGAGAAGACAGGCTTGGCAGCGAGTTAGGCTGAAAAATGAAGAAAAATCTGTCTCATACACCCTTGAGTCTAAAAAACCTGCAAATTTTCATGTGTGCTGGATGGGAAAGAAAATAAAGATATACTGTAGATCCTCTTCCTTCGGTAGCACATGACAAGAGACATCTGACTATTACAGGGACAGTAAACAAGGACATAAACTTAACTGCAAGTTTCAGACAGTTTAACTTTTTTTGTGGGAAAACGTGATACATCTTTTTTAACAGACAGTTTTAAATCCAGCATTGATATACTGTAGAAATAATTGAATAAATTTTACATGTTTTTACTATCACTTGTTGAATAAAAGTGTTATTTCCTTTCAATAAAATAATAATAATAATAATGAAATCATGTGAAATCATAATAATAATAATGAAACCGAGTGGTGTACCTCAAATGTAAAGTTTGAATATGTTTTTAAAAAACTATGTTTTAAAAAAAAATTATATGTAGTTGTGGTAGATTTAGTCTTTAAAGCAAAAATGATTTAAAATTTCACATTTGTTGTACACATGGGGAATGAAAATAGGTGTAAATTATTACAATTAGTTTACAAATTATGCTGAAAACCATTTAGAAACTCCCAACCCTGTTGAAAAAGACAGCATATGATGGTTAGGTTTTGAAGCTGGGATTCTGGTTTAAGCTGGTCCTTTGCTGGTTTATGCTGGTCGTTTGCTGGTTATGCTGGTCCTTCCCAGACCGCACATGTACGTCTACAAGATATATGCTAAAGATCTCTTGATCTGGAATCTGCTGTCTTCAAACATCTGGCAGATGTCTTTCATATGTCAGTTTAACATTCATTCTAAATCATAAACATCTTAAAGACATTTATTTGAAATCTAAAAGGAGACATCCAGTAGACGAATTGCAGATGAACAAACAACCTAAATAGTATGTCTTGCAGATGTAAATGCAGACGTCAAATAGATGTCTCCTAGATGTATGTAGCATCAGGGTTTGCTGGTTTATGCTAGTCCTTTTGATGGTTTATGCTGGTCACGTGCTGGAAAAGGACCAGCTTAAACCAGCATCCCAGCTTCTAACCAGCATATTTAGTTTTTTTCAGCAGGGAAAGGAACAACTGTAGCTTTCCATGTTGGCCTTCAAACCGACGTCATCACTGAAAAGCTCTACATGCACCCAAACAGGCTAAAAATGGCCTTCAAAACAACAATGAATGTATCTAAGCTAATAAACGTATGTCCACAATTTGGTAAACACTCAATTAAATGTTTACAACCAAGACGACTAAATGTTTTTGGGATCAGCAGGGAAACCAGAACATTTGTATCTGGGTGGAGCGGAACCCATCATGCAAACAAGACCAAGCAAAGCCATAAGCTCATTTTCAGCATGTAGTTGATTCACGATGTCTGAGCGACCACAATTATTTCCTGTCAAATTCAAAACCGTCATTCTGTTGTATTTATTTGCTTGCGGTGAATTTGTTAAAGCAGCATAAAATGCAACAGGGCGGGGTCATTCTTTCTTTTCGGTATCTGATTCAGATTATGACTTCAATGCCAGTTCGTCCTCTACATTTTGCACATTGAGGTCATGTTTACTGTGTTTACTTCATGTCAGTTTGAAGAATGCTACAACAAAAGTAATGGGCGCAAAGTACTTTCAGTACCCCATCTTTGATTAGGCCAAATAAAATGAAGCGGATATTAAAATGTATCATTTAGCAGACACTTATCCTAAGCAATTTACTGTAAGTCAATTGCAAACACAGTCCCTCTGAAGCAATTTTGAGTAATAAAAGTCTTAGTTTCTGGCCTAATATCACAAACATCCCCACTAGCGCTGAACAAACAGCTTTAATCAGAAGAATTCAATCCAGGCCTTCTGCTGACAGGAGAAATAAATAAATAATATAGACTTAATATAGATTTTTAGATAGATTGTCACACCAATTTTGATTTCAAAGCACAGCCATCATAAACAGGATACTATGAAAAACCGAAAAGATTCGTCAGTCTAACGTTGCCGCCAGCAAACTACAGCAAGATACAAAACACACTGAAAGATTAATCTCACGTTGGAAATGTTTACGGTCTGCACAATGCTAACACTGATTAGGATGATCTATCAGGGGAGCATATGTAGCCAACATGTCAGAGACGTAATGGAGACGGCCGGGCCCAGCCGAGCTCTCGTGAATCTGCACGACTGTCTCGAAGCTTTTGTGTAAACCACAGGAAAACAGAGCTGAGATGCTTTGAGCACGTTGCAGTGTCACTGTCATTCCTGGAAAAAAAACATTCAAATTACTTTCCACAGAAGGTCAAACACACGATTCCAAGCAAATCCCTTATCAAACATATAAAACCAACTCATATTCAGTAATAAAAGAAATCTGTTGAAATGTGTTTATATTGGCTGATTCACATCTCTTACCAGTTGTCAACAGCGTTTTTCCATTGCCGTCTGTGTTTTTTTTTTTTTTCTGTACTGCGAGGAATCCAAATAAACTCTGGTGCTTATTTCGAGCGTTCACGTCTCACGCATTCATCACCCAAACATCAACTCGTGCAAAACACAATTGTTTGTTAACGGAGGGATATTGCCCATTTCAGTTTATAAACTGCTCGAGTGGAAAAGCCAGGTAATGTTTTGAGGGATCTGCTGCAGTACTTTGTGGTTCGAGTTTTGGCCACATCACACAATCGCAGACTTTGAAATTGCTCCACCACGGCTATTTCAGTGACAGAGGTCTGAATTATTTTGGTGCGCTCATGCAGAGGGTCAGTAGTGATCGGTGGTCTGGCTTGTTGATTTGTGATAATATGTTGAGAGGTTTATTGCGAGGCGACATGAAAAGTCATTTTGCTAATTCATTTAAGTCAATTATTTGCGTCTTGTTACCTTGCTGTTCTTGGCTCTGGAAAAAAAAATTACAAATCGCAAAAGTTCTAGTGTCTGTTTAAAAAAAAAGGCTCCAAAGCACCTGCTAGTCGAATCCCTTCACATAACATCAAACTGTCACTTACCTCATTCACATTGGCTCCATTTACAGACTGTTTTTCTCTTCTCCTGGCCAGTTTCCTTGCATTGCCGGGGTGTGCTTGAGGCGACTTTTCAAGTGCTTGAATCCTTCCCATCTTGCTGTAAAATTACAAGAGGTAGATTTAGATGTTACTTTTGAACATTAACAGAAAAGGTAATGAGTTAATGTTTAAACATATCAGACTTTTAACAAACAGTTTAGTTATATTCTTTTTAAATTTACCTCTGAGAAAAGGGTCCTTACATGTTGCCTGAGGCCCTTGTTTGACGGCTCCCCAGTCTGTTTACACAATCCCTGTCATATCAGAGAGACACATCCCTGGCAATCTCAACTGTTCTGTCTGCAGTGATTTACAACTCTGTCAAAATACACCCGCTTAATTGATTAAATGGATACAGTGCGATCCAGACAGGCTTGATCTTGGTTTATATTTCATTCTTTTCAAACTATACAATAAAGTAAAGTCTAAAGACTTGCCAAGTGTCCATCTACTGTAGTAGAATTCAAATAGATGTAGAGTTAAACCTTAAATAGCAGGGCATGTTGTTGAACTGTCATCACAGACAATGGATGATGTTGGTGGGAATAATGATAATAATAATAATAGTAATTTAAAGAAGAATAACCTATTATTAGTAGTAGTATTGATATTCATGTATCTTCACTGCTGTACATTAAGCTGGGGTAAGTTGTCTCGTATTTATCATGTAAGTATCATAGTTGATACTGAATGGAATACAGTTTGTTAATTATATTATGTGCTGACCATCACAATGTCTGTGATTATTATGTCTATGATAATGATAATGAAATAATATAAATAAAA
>JAUMHI010000057.1:12696651-12708448 GCA_032359435.1 Enteromius unitaeniatus | reverse complement strand
CTTCTTCTAAAACACAAGAAAAGCCTATGAAACTAAATAGAGACAATATCATCAAGTACATGTTGATTGGAATGCATTTGTTCCTGTATTGTGCCTTGCTTAATTTGTATTTCGAACAGATTTTTTCTCTCTGGGTTAAGATTCCTATGCAGGACTCCCATCTGTTTGTGACTAAATAGATTGCAGAATTGGCATTACAAATGGATGCCTATTATCCATGTTGGATGATCATGGAAGGACTTCAACTGATCTTTGCCGCTGTTGGCTCATATAATTCTCTACTATTTCAGTCATTGTCTTCTCAAGTGTTCAGTTGGCTGGACAAACAGACCTCACAATGTCTGACAAGGAAAGAGGAGCATTTTAGAATCAGCAAGATACATCGTCCAGATGGCTGGGTTGATTCGGTGCAACTATATGCTCTTGATTACCGCATGAACAATGCCATCATTAAGATGAACTAGCTTGGCTTGGTTATTAGCCTACCACAAAGAGTTCTGGAGTTTTATTTTACTCCTGAAATGTAAACAACAATGCTGTGAACGCAGTGAAAATATTGCCCATATGGCTTTGCTTTGTATTGAGTATCTAGGAGTATCTGGCTGATATCACGGATATGATCATGAGCCTCTTTGTTGCACAAACATAACGCTAGCATAACTGCTTTCTGATCACTCCAACCGAAGAAACTATTTGTTTGCAAAGGGATGTTCACTAAACAGTTACAGCCCATTTTTGGGGAAAAGAATCAGTTGTACAAAGGATTTGATATAAACCTATGACTACTCTTTGTGAACTATGCATTAAAATAGTTCATGATAATTGATGATTCAGGAATTAGACTTTGTCACACTGCATGTTTCCCACTGACTACAATGAACAAGCTCATGAGAGCAATTTGTTTGGGAATCAAACTACAGGTATGTTAGACATATTGTATATACATATTGTGTATATATAGACATATTTTTGATTCACTCAAAAGAACCAGCTCATAAGATAGGATAAGATAAGATAAGATAAGATTCACTGATCTCACTGTATATTTTTAATTTACTAAAAAGAATCGACTCAGGAATCGGACTATATTTATCGCAATGAAGGTTTTTGATTCACTAAAAAAAACCTGCTCAAAAGAGTCATTTGTTGGGGAATTGTACTACACTGGTCATGCTATATATGTATGATTCACTAAAAAAAAAGTGCACATAAGAGTCATTTGCTGAGGAATCAGACTACATTCATTTTTGATTTTGAATATGAATGTTAAAAAATTAAATATTACTGCTAATACAATTCTAGAGTTATAATAGTTATAGCAGTTTAAAAATATGATATTTTAAGAATTAATACAATCTCATAATTCAAGGGAAATGTTGAGAAACAGACGGTTCAAGAAGAACTTCAGTCTTCATTCACTCTCCACCACAAATATCTAAAAATTGAGATATATAAGAGATGTCACTTGTGCTTTGTGGTTTCATTGGACACTGAGCAACTGAACAAACAGACCTAACCCAGTGTCCCAGCATTTCCAAAGATTTACCGACAGTAAACGGTCATCTCACTTCAGAGATCACGTTCTGCTTTGATGTTCAGTACAACAAAAGTACAACCATCCCCAACCAACCACAGATGCCCCCTGTCCTCCTCCACCACATCCTGACAGCCAACATAATCCCACTCAAGACATAAATCATCTGCAACCCACACAATGAGAATCATCACCGGATTCAAAAGCCATAAACAGAGGGACAGAAACACTTCACTCCTGTGAGGAGGAGGCTATTAAACGCAGGATAGTTTATTCTGCCCCTTTGTAGTACTTCATACTGGCTACAGATGCCAGCGCTCCTCTGGGTGAGACAAACAGTAGAGGAACCGTGGGACGGAAGGGAACGATTAACAAACTCATGCCCTGCTCAGCATCTGCTGATTGATTCTGACTAACTGCCACTGCTCTCCACATGCAGCCGTGGCGTTTGGTTGTGAGCAGCACGTCCGTTTGGACCTTTACAACTAGAGGAATTTGCATTCACAAATTTTCAAGCCAAGATTCTTTATGGGGAAACTGACAAATGTGTTGAATAAAATGCATGTGTGAACATAAACAGGAATAGGAGTTAAAGCTTGAATTTGTGGAGGACATACTTTTATGTGATGATAATAAAACTCTGAAAGCTCAGAGAGCAGTTTTTTTTTACTTGGGGTCCGATAGGACTAAAACAGACCTTTTTTAAAAAATAATATGTACATGAATATGCAGCATTTTAAAAATATGCTAATTTATTTATACATGATATTGTATTATACTAAACAAATAAACATGTTTGTAATTACCACAATTTTGATGCTTACTGTATGTCTGGTGCTTTTCAGTGTTTTAGGAGAAAATACTGTTAAGAATATTCTACCGTATATCATTTATGTTTAAAATAAATACTTATGAAATACATTAAGTGCATTGTTAAATAAATAAATTAAAAAGCAAACATAGTTAAACAAATAAAAAGTAATTAAATATATAATTAAACAAACACATTTGATGTAGTTTTTGGTGTTTTAGGAGATTTATACTTTGTTTACTGATGATAAAAAAATAAATGAATACAGATTTGATGTTGATGTCTGGTGCTTTTCGGCATATACTAGAGAAATGAAAAATAGTATTTATAACACTGTTTATATCTGTTTTACAATAAATAAATAAATACAATTATTTTTAACCACATATTTGATGTGTGCATATGTTTTAGTGTTTTAGGAGAAAACAAAAATAGTATTTGTAATACTTTACTTGCAGTTTTTTTAATTATGAAATAAACCATTAATAATAATGCAGTGAATGAATGAATAAAAAAACATTTTCATCAAAGCAGGTAAATACTTTTTTTTCTTACTAGAGACCAACAGAGAACTACAGATATGAAGTTCCCTCATGTTTTGGGACTTTAAAGGTGTGATTTTTTTCTCCAAACAAAAGATTAATGAATGAAAAGGGAATTCAGTGTTAACTAAACAATGTTGAGAAGAGAAAAACTTCTGTAAACATAACATCACGCTCGGAGCAAGCAGGAAGAGACGATTTAAGTACTATTGCATGAGTGCTGTAATATATACACTGACTGGCATGTGAGCTGAACCTTCTCAGAGGATGTATGGAAAGTCTCAAAGGAAACATATTCTTACTCAAAAGTAAGAATATATGGATAAAGATGCTTTCTTAAAACATTTGGACCCCCCCCAAAAAAAAAACAAAAAAAGGAACAATCAACTTCCAATCTACATTAAGCTGAAATGTATTTTTCCATCATGACTGCCAACAGTCCTCTGATTGATATAGCAAACTGTAACACAAAACCTGTAATACAACAAACCGCAATGTGGCATTAAACATGTTCCACAACAACTTCTGCACTTCCAGTGCTTTTGAAATTTACTTTTAATATGACACATTTGCTCTTGCTGAAACGGGTGATTGGATTTTCTTGAGCAAACACAGGACATTAACATATTCAACACCATTTTCCACTCCAGTTCTAGTACTACAGGCTATGATGGAAAATGTTCAAAATTGTTCCAAAATTCAGGTTACAGGAAGATCTTGGAGTTAATTAAATTCACTACTTAGGAACCATGATCTTTTATTAAATAAAAAGACCCCTAAGAGAGATAAAGCTTAAGTATCCGCAAATTTATTGCAAATAATTTGTAATAAATAATCTGTACCCTTCATTAGCATCATGCTTGTACAGTCAACACTTCTTTTCTCACATCAGCATTCAAGCATTTTTTGTTTTATGACAGCAAAGTTAAAACCTATTAAAACCAAATTTTTAAGAATAAATTGAAATAAACAATATGTCAATATGTATTCTAAATGTACAGTAAATGTCTATGAGATTTAAAGAATTTTTCACAACAAATCTCCATTCCTTATAATTAATTTGATCTTTAAGCTTTGATAACTTCTGTTGCCAGCCATGGATTGTGAAAATAACCATAACTTTTACTGTAGCTGCAAAAAATAAATAAATAAAATAAAAATTAATAAATAGGGATTTTTTTTCCTTTTCCATTACAAAAGACTCTTACATCAATACTTAAGCAAAATTAAATGGGGAAATCTAGTTCCCCTTTAGTCGAGTTCACTCCAACGTTACATATGGGATCTTGAATGAGAGACCAATTGTCTTCGAGTCTTTGAAAAAAGGCCTATGAATATTGGCGTGCAATAATCACAGCCAGGTGCACCTTATCACAGCGTGAGTATAAGAGGGCACGGCTGGATTGCACTTGCAGCTTTTCACTTCGGAGCACTCGTCTGAGCATTGTATGCTGAGTCTGCTGAGAAGAGGAGTTTTCATTAAAGAGTTCTTGCGGAGTTCATGCTCTCTCGCCGTTTTCAACCTTCACTGGGCAGTTAACTTCAGACCCCGCGAGATTGGTAGCCTTTCTGAAGGCTTGAGTGAGCCAATGTTTTGCTCGCCAGCGAGACACCTCCCTCTGAGTGCACGCAGTGTCCTCCTTGCTTTACTAATGCTCCTCGCACCAGCCCCTCCCTGGAAAATCCCCTTGAGGAGAGACCTTCTCTCTCAGGGGGGATGGGCATGATCTGGCACCCCTGACCCGATCTCTGGAACCTGCACGTCTGGCTCCTGGACGGGACATGGCAGACCTCTTCAGCTTGTCAGCAGCCGTGATTAACACTATCTCTCAGTCTCGGGCTCAATCAACAAGGCAGGCCTACGCTCTGAGATGTGGTCTGTTCGTCGACTGGTGCTCCTTACGCCAAGAGGACCCACAGAGATGTTCGATTGCAGCTGTGCTTTTCTTCCTGCAGGATAAGTTGAAGCGCAGGCTGTCCCGTTCAACTCTAAAAGTGTACATTGCTGCCATCGCAGCATACCATGATGCTGTAGAGGGGCAATCCCTAGGTAAGCACCAACTTCGTCACCAAAAATTGTTAGGTTCCTTAGAGGTGCGCGTCAGGTTAATCCCCCTGAGACCGCCCTCAGTACCCTCTTGGGACCTTGCCGTCAATTTAACCAGCCTGCGGCAAGCTCCTTTCGAGCTCTTAGCATCAGTCGAGATTAAATACCTGTCGCTGCAGACAGCACTCCTGATTGCTTTGGGCTCCATCAAGAGGGACAGGGACCTCCAAGCCTTCTCTGTCGACGAAAAGTGCCTAGAGTTCAGCCCGGCTGACTCTCACGTAACACTGAGACCTCGGCCTGGCTACGTGCCCAAGGTTCCTACCACACCCTTCCAAGATCAGGTACTGAACCTGCAAGCTCTGCCCCAGGAGGAGACAGACTTGGCTTTAGAGTTGTTGTGTCCAGTATGCACACTGCGCCTCTGCATTGAATGCACTCAGAGCTTCAGATGCTCTCAACAGCTCTTTGTCTGCTTTGGAGGTCAGCAGAAAGGGAATGCTGGCTCTCTGGCTCTCCAAACAGAGGCTGGCCCATTGGGTGGTGGAAGCCATCTCCCTGTCATATCTATACCAGGGAGAGCCGTGCCCCCTAGGTCTGAGAGCCCACTCCACAAAGAGTGTTGCCTCCACCCAGGGCGTTGGAAGGTTACGTGCAGACTCCAGTTGACTCCTGTTGACACGCTTGCCTGCCTGTTGGCACCGGTGTGTCCACGTAACGCGGCCTCAGGGTCGTGGCCTTTTCCACGGGTCTGTTCCCATCTGTAACGTCGGAGTGAACTCGACTGAAGGGGAACATCTAAGGATACGTAGGTAACCCACGTTCCCTGAAGAAGGGAACGGAGATGTTACGCCGACTCGGCTCCTCAGCGAAAACCTGCAAGTGCAATCCAGCCATGCCCTCTTATACTCACGCCGTGCTAAGGTGCACCTGGCTGTGCACGCCAATATTCATTGGCCTTTTTTCAAAGACTCGATGATTGGTCTCTCATGCGAGATCCCATATGTAACGTCTCCGTTCCCTCCTTCAGGGAACGTGGGTTACCATTGTAACCTTAGACGTTTTCTGTTCAAAATATACAAATAAGTGAATAAACTGAGCATACACTTTCTTTTTTCAGAAAACAAGGCTATAGCTTTTTATTTTTTTTAAGGATATTTAAATGCCAACACTGTCTCATGACCAATCCATATGTATTTTACAAGGTGGCTAATTCACATATATTTCTGTAAAGGGTAGGGGCGTCATTCTTACAAATTCCTGTGCCTCGTAAAATCCATGATCTTTCACAAATTGTATGAATTTGTAAGACTTTTTTACCCCAAACTATGGAAGTCAGTGGCTACGGACGACTATACCTACCTGCTTCAGTATAAGACCTTGTCAAGGCTTTCAGTTGTGGAAGTGCAAATTGAGACTTAAGAACTTTTTAAAACCTGCAGAAACCCTGTTAAAACAAAAAAAGTGTTGCTTTTTTGGCATCCTGACATAAATTAACTAAAAGGAAAACAAGCTACATGGCATAACTGACATCCTCATTCTGCTACTTACAAGACCTATTTGAATAAACAAAATGAGACAACGACCTCTGTGTAGCTGTATCCCAGATGGACGCTCCAGCACTCACGGCTGTCTTGGGTCATTTGGTCTGCGGGGATCAGACTGAGTGATGTGTTTTTGGCTGACTCCCTGAGAGGAAGGTGAGGAGACAGATGTGAGTGGGGTGCTGAAGAGCTCCAGCGTCTTGAGAGTGGCTGGAGGCCTTCCTGAAATTAAACCAAATCTATTCCTTAATCCAAATTCTTATCTGGAATGATAAACTGTTTGTATCCTTGTGTACAACTCCATATTTTTTGTATAAATGGACTTGTTTAGATGCCGGAAGACAGCACTGGTTTGTACACGTACAGTTTGGGTACTGGATGAGTGGTGACACGCATGACATACTGCATGTTTTTACATCTACACAAATACCTGCATTTGAATGGGAAGTGTAGACAACAAAATGAGGGAGGTCTGGTAAAACATTATGCATCTGAAGCAAGCAAGTAAATAGAATTGAAGAGGTTTGCCTATGTTACATAAAAATTCCTTACTCTCAGTAGTGGCATGTACTGTAAATGTAAGCAGTGGCTTTGGAATGGCAATTCAAATATAGGCTTTAAAATCATCTGACTATAATATGTTTTAAATATATTATGTTAATGACATGGTTATATATACAGCATACATGAAATACATGTATATATTTTTATATATATATATATATATATATATATATATATATTTTGATCATTCCTGGTATCCGGTAAAATTTTGTCTTCATCATTTTTTAAAAGAAAAGTTACATGTTTTTCATATTTTTAGCATTATACCAAAACAGTGACATGTTTAGATATATGGAACACATTCTAGCCAAGCTCGGTAATTTCCACCATTAGTTTCATATTCCAGGCCAGTGGAACAACTTGGTAGAAAACTTTGAACATTTTTCAACATTTAGCTCTCTAACCTTCTATAGATGAACATAACACTTATAACTATGTCAGATATGATTTTTTTGGATCAGACAAACATTCTCCAAAACATAACCTAACAGGGTGGAACTTTAAGAGTGGGACAAGCAGGAGCACATTTCAAAAACTAGTGTGAGAGGTGACATTTACCTCCATTTGTACAGTTAAATTCCATTAAGAAAAAAATAACATATATAATAATATAATATATAATACATATATAATAATATAATTTCTTTAAAATGATCTCAGTGGAATCTATTTTGGAAGGTGAGGAAGTACAGAGTGAGTAGATAAAGTTTAGCCTAGTCCATAACATAATTTAATTTTTTTTTTGTTTTTATCTTGTCATGGTTTATATTTCTAGCGAAAGTTGCACTGAGGACATGATGAAACTGAACTCATGTATCAATAAAAGGTTTGTTAAAAAAACTAAATATTTTTAATGTCTATTATCTCTATTTAAGTGATAAATAGAGCACCTATTACACCTAATAAATATAATTTCTTACAAAAATGTGACTATTTTAGAGAAAATACGAGTACGCAAATCATAGAGACAGAAAAGTCACTGTGTAACAGGAATGACCCATAAATATAAAATACTTTATAGAAATTTGTTAAATTTAAAATCTACAACAAAATGTATTTTAATTAGCATAAAATTCTAATCATAAAATACATTTTGGGTAATTGAAATAAAATATACACAGACACACACACATGTATACACACAATTAAATATAATTAACAAAAATGTATCAAAAAACCCAACGTATTTAGCAATTACAGCATTTGTTGGCCCTTTTGTAATCATTTGTTGTATAGAAGAAGGATTGAAGATCCTATTGTTGACCATTTTGGTATTCAACACTTACTTACAATCATGCAATTGGTCGAGCCAAAGTCTAGCCGTTTAACCTTTCTGTTTAGACAACCTCGATTTTTTTCTATTCTTTGACATCAGAAGGAAAAATAAAAAGAAAAGATTACAGTATGTAGTTCAGTAGATTCCCACATCACATTTAACAGTTACATCATCTGAGCTGTTCACAAAGCTTTGCGATCTTTTGTGCCAGTTTGCTGTTATCTGTTCGGTGTCGAGAGCATTACCTCAGTGATGTGCAGCATCGGTGTCACCCCTGGAGAAGAGCAGAAGAAATCACTCCTGCAGCAGTCCATGGATCATATATTTGTTATTGTGTTCCATCCTCTGCAGAGCCAGAGCCACGTATCCCAATAAATCACACTGAAAGGTTTTATGTCTTTTACTTAAATCCAATTTTAAACTTAACATCCAGCCAAAAATTGTAAACAATGGGAAATACTTGCAGAATAGCATTAGCAAGTACATGAAATGCCTTCCTCCCTAGTGCTCAAATGGTGGACATTCATGAAAAATATTTTTTTTATTTGATCACCATATAACCTTTTGTTCAGTGATGATTTACTTGGTTTAAGGTCTGCTAATCTGCTGTTTGAACTAGTTTTTTTAAAGGGTTAATTTACCCAACAATTCACTCACCATCATGTCATTTGAAATCTATTTTCTTCTGTGAAAACAAAAGGAGAAATTGTGAAAAATGATGAACAAGGCATTTCCTTCCATAATACTTCCAACTTAAAATGAACAAATAAATAAATTAGTTCTGTCAAATGATTCATCTCAAATAATTGCATCTAAAATAAAAGTTCTTCTTTACATAATATATTTGTATGTACTGTGTATATTTATTAAGTATTTATATATACAAACACATATATATTTAAAGAAAATATGTTATTATGTTGTTAATATGTTTATATATTAAATATATTTAAATATAACATACAAGAAATTAAATATAAAAATGCATTTTCATGTAAACGTGTGTGTTTTAATACATAATAATTGAGTGTATGATAATTAAACATAATAATTAAGCACAGCATAAACATATTATGTAAAGAAAAACTTTATTTTGGATGCGATTAATCACGATTAATCATTTGACAGCACTAAAATAAATCAAAACAAATATGAATTTTTTATGTTCTGAATGAAAAAATCCACATGGCAAAAAATGGCTATAATAGACTTTAAACATATGCTAAATATATGTTATAAATAGCTTTTAAGATAAACTATTTATGTGTTTTGTTTATATTTAATTACAATTATACAAACATTTAATGTATTTTATTTCTAAAATATTTAGTTTTAATTTTCCAATCTATATATATTTGCATTTATTAAAAATATTTGAATAGATGTATAAGCAAGTAAATGTGACTAAAATGTATGTATATATACACACACACACACACACACACACACACATACAGTGTCTCATATGTCATATGGTGTCCTACATAAAAATGCATAATAAAAGAAAAAATATAAGATTATACGATATTATAAAAAAAACTTTATAACTTTAAAAATAAAGATTTTTTTTTCTTCTCATGTTATTTGTGTGATAGGTTTATTTATTTTTCATGCCACACCATAGGACACTTGGTTTTTATTTTTATTTGTCAACTACCCATATATATTCTCAAAAATGGTATGCATATACATATCATATGAAAAATATGTTTCTAATGCTTTAGAAATCCCATTAGATCTTTATAATCTCAAATTAATTTTGGGTATGTCGGTTATTAAAAACTGAACATATTGTTAACAGATAAATAATTGCATTGTGATGCATTCTGCAGAATGGTAATGCTTTTAACCTTCATAAACACCCAAAAGAGATTCATAAAAGTGTACCCATGCACAACTGTAGTGAAAGTTTTACAACAGTTTAATAGATATTTGATGACGGTGCACTGCACTGCACATTCAGAACCAAACAAAGCCGTTAGTGATGCTGGATCCGAATCCAGGGTGTGGTTGTAGTATATCTAATAGATAGATAGCCCATGGGAAGTCCACTCAGTCACGTCATCTAACAACATTAGTCACGCACAGATGTTTTTACGAGCAGCACCGTTAGGCTACATTATGGCTGAGGGCGAGTTGGTTTCCATAAATACTATAATCAGTAGCAGTCAATTAGGTCTGCTGACCCTAAAATACATCTCCTGTGTCATCCGTCAGAGGTTTACCTTCAGTCCTGTAAACACAAGACGATTTGAAAGAAGCTGCCGATGCAGACGTGGACACAAATCAGAGAATCTCTGGACCATTGATGTCAGGATGTCTATTTTCCCTCTCCAGTCCTTTAAGGTTTTGGACAGGGCTGCAAAACATGAGAAGACGGGAGCCATGACTCACTGCTTTGGAAAAGCATCATATCTGGCGGGCCAAGCCGTAAACAAATGAAGGGTTTCAGTCATGAAGGAGATCAAATGGGCCAAAGATCAGAGGCGTGTATCAGGGGTCGACGAGGGATGTTGATTATCTGCTACATTACTTTTAATAAGAAGGACTCATCAAGTCAAAGCCACTTGAAAGACAGAGTTGGTTCCTGCTTAAGCTTAAAATTTTAACGTCTTCCTTTTTTAAATGATTAAATGTTTTTTTGGGGATGGGAACCTAAGGTCAAACGCAAATTTTCCACTTTGTGTTATACTTTTTTTGATAGTGTTGGGTTTGGTTGAATGATAAAATCAAATGGGTTGAGATAAATTACACACATCCTCAATGGTTTAAATCCTGTTGACACTAATCGATACAACATGCGTGAGATAATTCTGCAATCCAGAATTAAAATAAATTTTCAAAATACCCCTTAAGAATTAAAAAGATAATGTAATAGCATTACAATCGATTTGGCAACATCTCCTCTAAAGGTAATTCATCCATGTCTGAACAACAACATCAATCAACACAGCTGAGAAAGGCATCGTTTACAAGTTAACTTCATCTTCTACTCGACGTGGCCCTGTAATCTGTCATGCGTAGGCTCTGAGGACCCAGACCTATCAAGTCTAAGAATCCCAGACTGGAGATCAGCCATACCTGAAGCAGTCACCACATGAACCTTGTTCCTAATGATTACTTACAGAAGGGGAACAAGGAAGGAGGGAATTAAGGTGGATGTAATAACCATTGATGATGTTGGTGGTGATAATGATGACAGTGGAGAGAAGTACTGCCGTTATCTAAACAGCAGGGTTCATTTCAAAAAGGAATTCTAGAGGAATATAAAAAATATTTAGAAGAGAGTACTTCGAGCTGTGGCAGTTTTTATTTTCAGTAAAATTCTTTGAACTGAGAATTTTTCAGAGTAAAATGTATAATTTTATGTTGCACTTTGTTGACAGGCAATCTCAGGCAATCATAACGCTGAATCTGCCATTTTGTCTGACAATCAAAAAGTCAGTAAATTAATCCTGTTAGGGTCCTATTTAGGGATT
>JAUMHI010000057.1:12639473-12689586 GCA_032359435.1 Enteromius unitaeniatus | reverse complement strand
GTGTTTGGAGGAAGAAGAATGATGAGTATCATCCCAATAATACCATACCTACAGTGAAGCATGGGGCTGGAAGCATCCCGCTCTGGGGGTGTTTTTCTTCACAGGGGACAGGACGACTGCACTGTATTAAGGAGGGGATGAACGGGGCCATGTATTGTGACATATTGGGCAAAAACCTCCTTCCCTTAGTCAGAGCATTAAATATGGGTCGTGACTGGGTATTTCAACATGACAATGACCCAAAGCACACAGCCAGGAACACCATGGAGTGGCTTTTTTGACTCAAGTGATCAAATACTTATTTGACACAGTAATTCCCAAATAAATAGAATCTAAAAAGAAAAATCCAGAAATTGCATTGTATGATTTTTTTAACTGTCTCTCACAGTGGAGATGCACCTGTGCTGAAAATTGCAGACCCCTCCATGATTTCTAAGTAAGAGAACTTGCAAAATCACAGGGTGATCAAATACTTATTGACCTCACTGTAAGTCAGGTCTGGTAAGACATATTAAAATAAAGTAACATTTTCTATGGCAAGAGGTAAGAATTATTACATTGTTACATTTAGGACTGTTAATGTTGTTTTACCAATTATTTCAAATAAAAACAGGAAAATTATTTCTAACATTTCTCATTCAGCCAGCAGCACAATAAACCCACAATAAATGTATTAAAAGGCAGAATAATTATCTTTAGAATAGCTAAAAATATTAACGTGTTGTTGTTTTGCATTTAGGGAGATTACACTCCTCGTTATAAGTGTCACGTGTGTGAGCAGTGCTTCACCCGGGGAAACAACCTCACTGCTCATTTACGCAAGAAACATCAGTTCAAATGGCCGTCAGGACACCCAAGATTTAGGTATGAGGACTTCCTCCATTCTTGTAATCTAATCTTGTTTTTTGTCTGTCTCCGACTTTGGATTTCAGAAAGCTCTTGCCAGCTTTGTGTGCAATAAGCTTTAGATGGCATATGTGGAAACTTGCAACACTGCTCAAATTTTTCAGATTTGTAAGGTTTCTTTTGTTTGTTTGATGCTTAAGAATATAGTCAAAAGCAATAATTTTGTATTGTGCCGTTTAAAACACAGGTTTCTGTTTTAATACGTTATAAAATATTGAATGGATTTTATTTATCTAAAAAGTGGTCTCTTCAGTGTCACATGATTTTCAGAAATCATTCTGATGTGCTTGAAAATTTGTGCTGCTTAATGTTGTTTTTTTGGGGGGATAGGGTTCATGGAAAATGTTACTTTTTCAGGATTATTTTATGAGTATGCTTAAAAGAACAGAATTTATCTGAAACAAGTTTTTTGTGATAATTATTGTTGGGTTGAGACGGTTAATCTACCATAGATCTAATCATAGTAGATGCCATATTTATTTCGAGGTGGGTATCCAGTGGACAGTAAACATAACACTTTTTGGTTTTCACCAATCTTTTTCAGGTATAAAGAGCATGAAGATGGGTTCATGCGCCTACAGCTGATCCGCTATGAGAGCGTGGAGCTGACAGAGCAGCTGATGCGGGAGCGGCAGGGAGAAGGAGACAGCAGTGAGTCCAGCCAGCAGAACGTCCAGCCCGGTGAAGAACTGGAGGAGACGGGGCCCCTCAACACCATGGGTGGAACTACAGAGGCAGGAATAAGAAAGGAGGGAGTGGATGTCTGTAGGACACAGGAAAATACTGAAAGTGTGCTTTTGGTGTTGACCGCCGGCACCTCCGCAGGAACAGACTCGACAAGGGAGGGAGCTGTAATGCGTCAGCTACAGGACACTGCCCAACAGCTGGGCATGGAGGTGGTTTAACTGCACCTCTGATGACTGGAACATCCTAACACGGCTATGTCAGCCAATAGCAAGGTACATTAGGACATTCCAATTAACTCAAACATAGCACTGAACAGAACATAGAAAGCTGAATTTTGTTCTGAGGATGTCTTAAAAACGAATAGTTTATCCAGAATGGGATTTTCTTTTTGTTATTTTCTCACCTTTGTGTCTTTCGGACTAATTATTTTTTTAGTCACAAAACACAAAATGAGATGTCAAACACATTGTGGGTTGCCTTTTTCTATTTAACAAACATTAATAATTTATACTGCCAAGCTCCAAGACAGACAGAAAACACACAGAAAGTATATTAAATGTAGTTCATATGACTTTACGTATGTTATTAATGTTATAAGTGTTTTTCTCCTGTTTGGAACTTGGGAAGAGTCAGTCAGTTTCCTTGTAGAGGAAACACAAGCACACATTCAGGATCTCTTATTTTGTTTCTTTAAAGAAGAACACTGCAGGGTTGGACAAATAAGATAAAAATGATGCTATTTCATTCTCTGCTGAACTATCCCTTTGATTGTTTGTGTGTGTGCGAGAGAGAGAGAAGAGGGGAACGGGGAACGGAAATGTTTAATCCTCCTGAACAGTTTAATCAGCTTTCTTTGACAGGTTCAGACTTAATGTGAAGGAAGACGGACAGATCTTTGTGGAGAACTCTGTAAAGTCTTTACTGTTTTTAAGTTGAATTGGGAGTGCTTCTGATTTTTAAACCACTATTCCAGTTTAATTTATTTTTCTACTTTGTGCTGAGATCAGTTTTGTTTTGCAAAAAGGCTCATTCCAATTCCTACTGCTGTTCTATTAAAGTGGTTTTTTTTTTGTATTGTTTTTTTAAAGACACCTTTTCCTTAGAACTTTTATTTGCCATTGAGTCCTAATAATTACAAATCTTATTGAGAAGAGAGAATTATTTTAGGGCCAATTGAATACACTAATTGACATAATTAAATAAACAATGGCAATAATTTCAGTACATCTTTGTCCTTTTTTGTTTTGTTCTTCTCTAATTTAAATATTTTGCTTGTAAAAAGAAATTCTTTCTTGCCTTTCAAGGTCATAAATAAAAAAGTCAAGAATTCGGTTTTTAAATGTTTTAAGATCATTTTTAAATAGTAACAATTTACACTGTTTTAAGCGTGTACATGCAGCCTTGGTGAGCTGGTAAGCAAGGGACTTTCAAAGTGTGTATATTTACTGTATATATTCCTCTGTGTGGAAAATGAAATCTTGTGTGTTCTGGCGGTAATCCACTTTGTTTTGTGATCCTGTATGTGACTGTAAGAGCAGTAGTTGTAAGTCCTGTTTGTCTCAATCTCTCAGGACAGGAGTCAGCAGGCAGGTTGTGCTGGGTTAGGCAGAAGTTTATGTGTTACCACAGCAGTCAGAGGTCAGTTTTGAACGCTTTTCACAGATCGGTGTGGTTACAGTAATTACACGCACGCCACACTCTGCCTTGGGAAGTGAATCGGACAAGATTAATCTCTAACAATGTTAAATGTGAGAAACATGAAATTTACAATCACTGGAACTGAAAGTTAAGCTAAACTGCAATTTAGGCTTCCCATGGCTCTCTACCTTTCTGTGTAATCTCTTTCTCTGTGCTCTGGTGATGTTAGCTGAATTTAAGGGATTAGTTTGCGTTAAAGGCTTAGTGTAATCTAAGATGCAACACTTCCCCTTTCTTTCCATCTGTCTCTCTCTTGTCTCTCTGCAGGAAAACAAGTTCTTGAAAATAGCCTTTAAAGAATACAGTTCCTAATGAAACAGTTTGTCTATATTATTCATATAATTATGACTTCTATGATATCAGACAACAGGAAGAGGAATTGATTAGAAAATGTGTGCAAGACGTTCAAAATAGGAGAACTGAAGAGATACAGTATATACCAGTTCTGTATTGGAGAAGAATTCCTGCCATTAAGACAACATGAAAATAGGAGCTCTTCTGCTGCTTCTGCTTCTGGGGTCCTTACAAGGGGTGTTCACTCAAGTGCCTATAACTGCATTTGCTGAAAGAACAGCTGTGGAGGAAGGTCTAGGAAGCGGTAAGAGAAGCACTTGATTCTCTTATAAATAAATAAAATACAAATAAACGAAGCATCAAGGTTGCTTTTACAAACTGACAAAATGTTAGATGTGTTGTACATTTAAAACGGGTAAAAGATGCATGAATTTGAGTCCTGGAAACGGCACGGTGTTCCTCAGGTCTGTTAGAGGTGGAACAGGAGGATGAACTGGCGGACACTTACTGGTCTGGGACAGCCCCTCTTTGTCTCGGAGGGTGTAAAGGCAGACACAGAGAGCTGAAGAGAGACAACTGTGGAGATTCAGATTGCTGCTGGGTGGGATATAAATCCCTGTGTAGAGGTAGGCCTGATCGTCATCTTAAAGGGACAGTTCACATAAATTCTCTCATCGTTTACTCTCCTTCATGTCATCCTAAACCTTTATGGCTTTTTTTATGCGGAACATGTCTCGAATGTATCAGTTTTTTTTCTACTGCATGGATCCATTGGTAACCAAAAAGATTTAGTTGCTAGCATTCTTCAGATATCATCTTTTGATTGATTCCTTTATTTGTAATGTACTCCATTTTTATTGTCGTCAATATAGACTTTTATGTACAGAACCCCAGATCATACTGTAGATTTGTGTTTGTGTGAGAGAACTAGAGCTTTTGTTTTTTCATGAGTTTTGTTTCCTGTTTAATCTTGTGTTGTTTTCTTTGCCCTAGTGAATTGTGGAAAGCCTGATGTGGACTTTAATGGGATGGTGTATGGGAGTGATTGGTGGGTGGGTTCTGTAGTGCGTTACGACTGCAGACCAGGGTTCGTGTTGATAGGAGATCCTGCCCGAGCCTGTCAGTCCAATGGAAAATGGACGCCCAAACCATCCTGTCTTAGTAAGTCTTAGTCTGCCCGGATGTTGCGTGCAATTTACTGAAGTACCCTGAAAATGCACAAATACTGAGACCTAATTTGTCTTATATTTCATGTGTATATTTAGTATATGAGAGACTGAACACTTATTTAAGTTTATTGTTAAACACAATAAAGTTGTTATAATCAGTAATGTTACTTTGAGAGGAGTTAATAACTGCTCCAAATTACAACACACTGTAAGAAAAAAATACATGTTTGTTTTATTTTCAATATTTTTTCAATATTTTATTTATATTTTCTTTTTATTTAACACCATTGTGTTTGGTTCGCTCTTAAAACAACTACATTGCGTTAAACTGACTTGAAACTTGAAAAAATCTTTCTTGCGTATGAGCATTTTCTGTATCAAAACTTAAGGAAGGAAACTCCCTTTGTATTAACACACACATACATTGTTCCTTATTTGTACGGAGTGCAAATTCATTGTACTTAACATGAAATATCTACTGATACATAATATTTTTAATAAAAAAGAGTATAGATGTATTAAGTAATAAGCAGTATTTTTATCATTTTTATTTACTTATGAGACTATTACGTTACGTCAGTCCAGGTTGTGATGATTACATTTTTTCATTGGCTCTGTTAAATATAAGTTAAGTACAGTTGTCACTGTCCTCCTGTATGTGACTTTAGGAGTGTGTTATCGTGGCCGGGTTGAGATCAATGAGAAGGACATTGACGGGACATGTTCATCCAGCTGTCCTGATGCTAAAAGCTATGCAGTCCCTCTGAGCCACAAATGCAGTCGTATCGAGAACTGCAGGACTAAAGAATCAGGCTGGAAGCGCTGGTTTACTCGCTGCAACTACTGCGACTGTGACTGCTTCACTCCCTGTGGTAAGTTTTTATAGGCTCATTTATTCTGCGACTAGTTAAGACATAGTGGCAAATACTGTTACTGCAATAACAATATTTTAAAATCTATATTTTTGTTTATTCCCTTAGCTTTACAAGACAGAAGACAGTGAATATGTATTCAATATCCTTTTCTCTAAAGACATTGTGTCCACATGCGTTAGAAACTGCAGAATTAATTTTTATTTGAAAGTAAAGAAAGAGGTGGGACATGCAACCTTAACAGAACATGTCAGACTGAATATAAATGCATTTTAAACATCTCTAGACTCTAGAATTTCTACACAATTGGAGACTTTCTTTTTAATAGCTGACTAGAAAAGACCGTATGTAGTTAGCTAGAGTTACTGAAAAGATCAGAGAAACCTTTCTGTTACAGGAATATACTATTGTAGATACAATGAAATTATTGATGATTGATGCAAGATGTGGAATTAATAAAGTTGATCTAAATCGGAGTGATCTCTCTTTAATAACCAAAAAAATATAACTGATAACAGAAAACAAATGCCCTTTCAGTCCCAAGTGGTGAAGTTCATAATGAAATCCTCATTTGTCTTGGGTTGGTAGCAGCCAATTCCTGTAAAAGTTTGTGGAAATGTATTTTGTATATATATGGTGTTGTAAATAAAATGAAAGCAAAATCCTAATTCATTAAAAAAAAAATCTTTAATTGAACTCATACACCTACCCACATTCAGTCGGCTTATACGTTTATCTTTCTTTGACAGAAGCTCCCAATATGTGTGGTTTTCAGTAGATCCAGCCAGTCCGTTCACACTCTCCAGATATATGCCAAAGCTTTTGCTAATACTGTAAGTGAAACTAATAGAATAAAATGAAGGATAATTAGCACAAAAGAATAAAATTACACTAACAACAGTTCTTTAAAGTCCTGAGCCTTGTACAATACAAAAAAGAAGCCCCATTTCCTCATAACCTATTACTTACTATTATTTACTGCATTTAAAGTGCATTAAACCAGAATAATTTGATCATATTTTGTGACATACGTGAAGTTGTTGGTGGTGGTGTCCTGAAGTTTATTTAAGACCCCAAACATGGGCGTTCCCGCTGTCACAGTAGTGACAGGGTAGGAGATCTTTGAGTTAATGAATTTATTAGTGACGGTAACCTTAACAGGGATGTCTTTTAAGATCCCCTTCTGCTCTCCTGTTAAGAAGAGAGATTTTGTGCATTATAGAGACTCTAATAAAGATATAATATATAGATTCATTATAGAGAATCCTATAATGTATATGTATTAAATCATACTTTTCAAATGTTATTGAGAATGTTAGACCTAAAATGATTTGAATTACGTTCACCTCAGGTTTACGATCATGTTTCACCTTGTGTTTAGCAAAAATCCTGGCTTTATAGAAGAAAACTTACCTGAGTGGTCCTTATGTCCCCCCAGGCCTGGGAACGGCAACAAAGCTGCAAAGCACAGAAGAGTAATTGCTGTCAAAGCCATTCTAGCAGTCTGCACCGTGTGTGTGAATGCCTCTCACAGCCACATAAACACACCCTATTTATACTCTCTTGTTTTTTTTGTTTTTTTGCATTCAAACTTTGTAGGTCATATCTTTTAAAGGTATAACCTTCTCATAAATCATGTGGTCATCCAAGCAATGAGGAAGAGAACATGAGGAAAGAACATTGAACAACTATGATACTTGCACAAATTCTTTATTCTTGCTTAAACTTACTTAGTCACTTTAAGGAAGACAATCTGACTAGGGTTCATTGCAAAAGTAGTATGGGAAAAAAAAAACTATATTTACATATTTAACAGTTTACAGCACCTTTTGAATCACAAATAGTAAGAAATGTGAACTACATGAAACTAAACAAAAACTCATGTTAGAGCAACAGAATTTGCCCAAATATTGTCCGAACACAGTTGTCCAAACAAAGAATTGTTAATTGAACAATACTGTTGAAACTAACATTGAATACTTTACTCTTACACAATTACAGGCTTTGATGTTTGCTAACTTTTGTTTAACCGTTTGTAGTTATTCTGTCACTATTACTATTTGTGTGTGTGTGTGTGTGTGTGTGTGTTGGGATGTCGAGAGCTCATCTCTTTACTTTTTCTTTTTTTTTTTTTCTTGTTTTCAGCCAAAATATTCAGAAATTCTTAAAGAAGGATTTTCTAGACTAGATTTTCTAGTAAAAATCATTGTCTTGTTTACAGAAAAAACTAGTCAAAATTAAGCTTTGAACAAGCAAAATAATCTGACAATGAGGTAAGCAAAATAATATAAGCAAAACGGAAAACAAAATTATTTTACTTGTTTGAGGCAAAAACATCTTAGCATAGACTTGTTTTTTTTCTGAAAACAAGATTATAGTTTTTACATGTCTAGAAAAATGTATAGATATTTTCATTTATTTTAATAGCATTTATTTTAGTGAATTTGTTTATATTCACTGTTTTTGAGATTTGCATCAAGTGTCTAACTTCAGAAATCCCAGATATCTTAACTTTACAAAGTAATTGTTAAGTCTTGTTAGTCATTCAACCAACCTGCCCAGTATCTGAAAGAAAGGATTGTTCTGCAATGACATTCTGAGCTGTCACTCCAATTGTCCCATTGTTTAATGCAAACTTCGCTCTGTCTATATGTCTACACTGAATGTAAGGATTATTTGCTAAATTGGAGACATGAACTACAACAGCCCAGATATTCTAAAACAGGGGTGTCAAACTCAGTTCCTGGGGGCCGGAGCCCTGCAGAGTTTCATTCCAACCCTGCTTCAACACACATACTATGCAATTTTTCATTAAGTCTGAAGAACCTGTTTACCTGGATCAGGTGCGTTTAATAAGGGTTGCATCTTAACTCCAGGAATTACGTTTGACACCCATGTTCTAAAACATGGATGTTTTTCTTGGTCTTGGTTTTTTACAGAATGAAGGCTTATGTTTGTTACTCTCTGAGCATAAGCCAAGTGTAGAGGAATCAATGTGTGTTGATTATTGCGATCGTAATATACGTTTTTTCTTTTAATAAATCGAGTTAGTAATAATTGTTAAAAGACCAGGGACGCTAATCAGGTTTTTGTATGTTTATTTGAGTAGTATGGATACAATGAGATGTGGTATTGATACAGCTGATCTGAGTCAGAGTGGTCTTGTTTATAACCACATATCCACAAATGGAAAATATCTCCTTTTAGTCTTTATCTTCCTCTTTAGTGAAGTTCATAATGACATTCTCATTTTTCTGAGGTTGGTAGCAGCCAAATCCTGCAAAACATTGAGGGAAAATACTAACACAAAATACTAGCAAATTTAAAAAGTTACTATCTTGCTCCACTGTATTTTTACACATGCCCCGATTAAAGTGTGTGATATTTAATTGAACTCATGCACTAACCCGTGTTCAGTCGTGTTCATACGCTTATCTTTCTTTGATAGAAGCTCCCAGTACGTGTGGTTATCAGTAGATCCAGCCAGTCCGTTCACACTTTTGTTAATACTAAGTGTATTAACTTTATATACTAAAGTGAAACTAATAGACACAAAAGTAGCAGAATGAACACCTACACAGCACTTCCTAATTCTGAGCTTTGTACAGTAGAATATAGGTATAGTCAGGTATAATTCTTCTTTGTAGCATGTTGTTGTAGAGTTTTCCTATAACTATACTTGCATACAAAGGGCATTAGACCATATAATTTGAAGACAGTTTTGTCTCATACTTGAAGTTTTGGTTGGTATCTTGTAGGTGATTTAGGACCCCAAACACTGGAATCCCCTTCGACACAGTTGTGGGGTACGAGACATCCATGTCAGCGAAATGATTAGTAACAGTCACCTTAATGTACATTTGCTTCAGATCTCCTGGTAAGAAGAGATATTGTGCAAGAGTCTCTTTACAAATGTTATTTAGGATGTTATATCTGCAAGTATTTGACTTCAATCATGTTTCTCCTTGTTTTAAGCAGAAATCAGGGCTTTAGAGAAGTAAACGCACCTGATTTGTCATCACGTTCCCCAGACCCAAGGAAAGGAAGCGAAGCTGCAAAGCACAGGAGACTTATTGCTGTCAGAGCCATTCTAGCAGTCCGTGTGTCTGAATGCCTCTCACAGCCACACATCGTATTTATATACTTCAGCATGGTAATTTTATAAGTCGCATAATATCTGGGAAAGTCGTATCTTGAAAAGGAGTGGCCAGCCCAAAAAAACGCAAGGAAGCAAAGATCATGAAAAAATGAAATTTACTTAAAGCAAATGTCAAAGTCAAACTATACGGCAAATATGACTTCCCATGGCTCACTCCCTAAACCTTGTCCATACTGACGAGATAAGAGCTGAGTCAGATCTGACTGTTAAAGCATCTCATCAGAGATTAAAGAATAATTATAGAGCTACTTTAATTGTCTTCTGTAAACGTATTTAGTCATTAGTGAAGACTATTGGACTGACTCCAATTCATTAGTAATGATTGTTGAAAGATCAGGGAGGCTTTTTTTTCGTCAGCATTTGTTTATTAGAGTATTATACTGGGAATACAATCAAATGATGAATGTATTGATTGACTTAAACGATTTGTGGTTTTAAAATTCAGAACCACTGAATACAACTGGAAAAAGAAAAGAAAAATTAATCTATTTTTTGGCCCAAGTGGTGAACCTCAGGATCATATTCTCATCTCTCTGGGGTTGGTAGCAGCCCATTCCTGCAAAACATTGAGCCAGTGTAAATAATGTTCTACAAGATTTTAAATGGTGTCAATTATTTTGTGATGTAAATCAAAATCAAACCAAATGTACTTTTCTGTGCCTCAGCGATAAAGTAATATGATTATCTCCATTCACGTACCCACTTCCAGTCGAGTTATAACTCCTCCTTTTTCAGACAGCAGCTCCCAGTATGTCTGGTCCTTATCAGATCCAGACAATCCGTTCACACTTTCCAAATATATGCCAAAGGTTTTGTGAATAGTGTATGAGAATCTATTGTTGTAACAGAATAAAAGGCAAAAATTTAGCACAAAAATGTTTTGTTAGGCCAAAGCCTTTCTAATGACATGTCAAGGGAATTGTTGAGTCAGGTACAATATGACTGGAAAAGAATCTCAGGCTTATCCCAGATAAACATTTTTTCCTCATAATCTTATTCAGTCATCTCATGCTTCTGCTTACGTATGTAAGTCATCACCAGTACGTTAATTACAACCAAAGTTAATCAGGTATTCTTTACTACAACCTCTTTACTGCATGTGAAGTGCACTAAATCGGGAACAATTTGCAGCGTACTTGAAATCGTTGTTGGTGTCCTGCAGTTGATTTAATACACCAAACATCAGCCCTTCCTCTATCACAGAAGTGGAGTAGGAGATCTGCTCATTAGTGAATTCGTTAATGACAGTCACTCTTACAGGGACCTGTTCCAGCTTGCCTATTTGGGAGAGAGGAAAAAAAAAACAACAACATTATTTAGTTTCAATGCATGCTGTAGTAATTTAGTGTTATTAACTTACTAATAACATAATGAGTTAATCTGTGACGAATTAACTGCTTTTGGTCCTTACTCAGTTTCTGTACATAATAGTGTCTCCAAAAAAGCCAACATCAGTATATTAGATTTCATGCTTTAAAATACATGTCATAAGGATCACTGAGCCGGAAGGAATTCAATTCAATCCTCACCTGAGTCTGCAGGCAGTCCCAGGCCTGGGAACGGCAGCAAAACTGCAAAGCACAGAAGAGTAATCGCTGTCAGAGCCATTCTAGCAGTCTACACAGTGTGTCTGAATGTCTCTCACAACCACACACTCTATTTATACTCTGGGTTTTCCTTCCATGCCAAATTCTAGATAATAAATAATCAGTTTTATGAAGAGGCCTTATCTTTTGTGTTAGAAAGGTGTGGACTGCTAAAAGATTTTGCCATGAATTAATTGATGCTTGTTCTGAGAACTATTGAGTGCAAACTCTGATAACATTGAAAGTTGAGAAGTAATTATTTGGCATGGACCCTGTGACCATATTAATTATTCTATGTTGTAAAATATGACAAGTCACATGTAATCTAGAGGGTGAGGATGTGGTTATGATTTACCACTGTTACCACTTAAATGTTTCTGTACTTTTCATTAATAAACATTAATTATTAACCACCACAACATAACCTGAGCACTGTTTCTTCATCTCCAGTGATGCACAGGTGATGCCGTTAAATATTCTGTGAGGAAGAAAGTCTCTGAGAAGCTAGTCTTTTTATTTTTTGTGCAAATATTTAGTTTAATAATTTCTTAACCTGATCAGATTAGTTAATTTATTTTTAAATATGTGTCAATTCTATATCTATCTATCTATATGTCTATCTGTCTGTCTGTCTATCCATCCATATATCTATTTGTTTGTCTCTGTCTGGTTTCTTAATACATCTCACAAAATTGTATTCCATTTAGCAGGACAATAAAGGTATTTTTGCTGTAAAATATTGTAGAAATATTTTTTGAAGTAAAACCTTGTAATTTGTGGGTCATCTGTCTGTCTCCAACTTTAAGCTGAATCGTCCCTTTCAGCAAAAAAAAATAATTGCAAAGATTCTTCAAAGCAGTCACACACGCTGCAAGGGAAGCATTAGGCTACGTTTCCCTACAATTGATTAGCCTAACGTAGAAGAAATGAATATTATGTTGAGGGTATGACAACAGCAACAGTGTGTGTACTCGCCATGGATGATGTAGGGCGTCGTTTGAACGCGAGTTACCCCGTTGGTTTCACCGAGAATAACCCGAGCACTGCAGCATCAGCACCAGCAGCAGTCGATGCGCAGGTGCCGCCTTTAAAGAGACCGCGCACTCAATTCTCCCGTGCTGCTGGATAGGCTGTCATTTCCCTAAGTTTTTCGTCTCCATCTTCTCCATCCCCACCCGTTTCTTTACTTCCCCCCCAAAGCAGTCTCGCAGGCAGGGGGTTCTAAAAATAGACTTAACGCACGTTTTGATCCTCCTGCCCCACTAAAATTCAAAAATATCCCTGTTGCTGGAGATCAGGAACACAGACTAGCTCTTCTATCGCAATGGTGTCAAAAAAGGTTTGCTTTAACATGCTCGAAACATCTTTTATGATATCTATGGACGTATTGAGATCTCAGAGCAGGCTATAAAGACACCGTTGCACCTGGTTGAATTTTCTCTTGGATCATGGGAAAACTGAGATCCCCACCTGTCCCGTGACCATAAGATGGCAGCAGGCCAGCTCTGCCTTCACTTTCCTGCAGAGGGGTTTGTAATGTAATCCACCACACTACAGCCCAGTAAGCCGTGGCTTGCGCGTCTGCCATCACAAATAAACAACACATTTTTAGCCTAAAAACAGTTGCTTTCTGAAATGAAACTCTAGCTGCACTGGCATAAAAAAACAGCAGGTCTTTTGGACTTCCGCACTGTAAAAAATATCAGTAGTCTAATTTAATTAATTAATTAACAGAGAGTTACACTGGTCCACGTTTAAAAAAAAATGATAACCTGTATTTAACTATATAGACCATGATAAAGTTAATTTTAATAGATACTTGGTATAGCCTACTTTATTGTAGACCACCCCCCAAAAAAGGATAAAGTGTTTATGAAATTTCTGACTCATTGAATATATTAATAATTTTATTTGCCACGTTTAGCCGTTTTATAATAATAAAAAAATGCTTAGTGTGTGGTAATCTTATGTGTTGACTATAGAGATTTCAGTACACTTCTAGCAAGCACAGCTGCCAATTAACCATAAATTTACCCCAAAAAATACATAGCGCAGTTTTTTACTGTTATTTTTTTAAAATGTAGCCCCCAAACGCAAGCAAAGCAAAGCACGTCAAATATATCACTGCTACTCTAATCGTCATCCGGTGAGTAACACGGGCTTATTTCGGACGAGAGCAGTTACGCCCAGTGCCACAGACCGCCGGGCGTGCCAGGGCTCCTCTGTCCACTGCGCGCTACATCACACTGCGCTGCAGCATCCGGAGGACCGGCCAGGATGAGCACAACTCCTCTCCACATAGCTCCTTACGCATACTGGATGAATGCGCAATGATCGACTCACGGTTTGCCCTTCCGTCAGCTGTCCGAAATGAAACTCCTAGTTTAACACGGATGCTGCATCTTTTTAATTATGCATAACTGTTATGTTTGTTTTGGATAGGAATCGTCACGGTATATTTTTAAGGAACGCTATGAATGTGACGTGTGGCGGCTTTCTAAAGGAGAAGAGCATCCTCTCCGTCACCGGTGAGCGGGATCGGGCGTATAACGGAGCATCTTTTTCCTCTGCTGGACTATAGTGCGGGGCCGCTCCTGTTGCTGAAGCCTGTGTGTGTATATATCATGATCTTGGGCTCAAAGAAATGAATTGGATATTTTTATAAGTAAACACGCTGCCAGAGATTCAACGCGTCAAAAAAGTAAGTATCTTCTGTCTGGATGCAGCAACACTTATAGACCAGTATCCAGTATAAATACACTAGCCTGTGGTTTGCATGCATGTGATGTCATTGACAGGGCATGTGATGCATGTTATTCTAAACTCTGACTCAGATCACCATAAAAAAAAATAAAAATAAAAAAGCCAGAGCGCTTTAATGCATGTGAAAGGTTTACATTTTCAGCTTCAGTCTTCTATGCATTTCTTTAATTATGAAAATGCTGTTGCCTCGTAATTGCTCATTGTGTATTCTGTCTAATATCTGTGCTGGGAAGTGGAGTAAGTGAAGGGATACAATGACCTTTCTCTTCCTGTAGATCATAGAACAGCCAGACTGTGTTTTTAAACGGTTTTCATTACTGGTTCTCAACCCTCAGTACTGCACATTTAGTGTATTTTTCTCATTTAAGACAGCTATTTGAAATCATCAGTTCATTAGCAGAGGCTCTGATACCTAAATTGGGTGTGTCAGATAAGGGAGACATTAAAAATGTGTCATTTTGAGGCTTTTTAGAACCAGAATTAAAATCCGCTACTCAAAAACATAGCCTTTCTTTGACTGATTAGAAAAGAACACAGTGTTTTTATTAACTGTGGCCAATAGAGCTATATGTGACCTAATCAGTAATATGTTTCACTCGATTTTAGTAGCCTATCACTTTATAGAAATGTATATCTCATACTGTTGCCTGGTTTAAGAGGTGTTTTGGGCAGTTTGGCCAAACTAGGAGACCATCTTAAACCAGTTATGACCAGCAGGTTAGCTTAAAATCTTACAGTTTTCAGGACAACTCTCTTGAAGATGAATCACTTGAATATAAATGGGGTTATTGAGGATTAAGTGCAGGTCCATCAATCACATTGTTCACCCAGAATGATGGATTGGATGAATTTTTGGTCCCGCTGTTGGTGCACTGTTGTGACATGAATCATAATGGACAATAAACTGAGTACTTCTTAATGGAATATACCATATTGACATACAAGCACTTTAACCATATAAATTGCTAGCTGGCAACAGTGAAAACATTACTTCTTTAGAGAGGCAGGGTTCTATCAAGCGCAGCACCCGGAACTGGTTTAGAAGCTTCTGCAGCCTAAGTGCATTCTCATTGACGTGAAATACAATAACTCATATGGATACCACATTCGCATTGCTGCCAGTACTGTTAGTACCTCTGTAGCTCAGTGCAATGTTTTCCAGCGTCAGTGTCATTGAATCTGAGTGGTGATTTTTAATTAAATGCTGATTTTCTTGCAGAAACACATTTGTTTACTGCATTCTGTGTAATGCAGTTCTTGTGCACTGTGGGCTAATCAAGTTACTGCTGCAAAAAAAAAAAAAAAAAAATGTATATATATATATATATATATATTGGCATCTTTAAGAACCTTAAATATCTATAGAACCTTTCAATTGCACACAAAAAGGTTCTTAAGACTATAACAATGTTCTTTACAGTGAGAAAACTGTTTCTTTTGAGATGTAATTTACTGTATTGATGTACAGTGTGTATGTGTTTGTGTGTGTGGCGTTTTCGTATTTTATGTCATTTAGAAAGTTCATGTGAATCAGCACTATACTGTTGTCAGGCTGTGATCGGATACTTACTCCTCACAACATTTCTGGAATTACAACCTCAGCCTTCCAACATCCAGCAAGAAAATGTGAAAATCCAACTAAATCAAAATTGGAGAATAATTCAATAAAAAGCATATTAGATTATCTAAATAAAAAATAGTACATAGTGTACTCAGCAATGCTCTGCATTTCTATTGAAATATACAAAATACTAATATAGAGATGCTCAACCCAGTGGTCAGCTGTACTCTTGTCAGCTTTTTTGTTGAGAGCTTCCCCCGCAAAAGTGAAAAAAGGTTTCCATTAAAGCTTCAAACACTGGCGTCAAATTCCATAGGCTTCAAGGGTAATTACTCTTCTAACTCAAACTGTTTCCAAGTGGATAGTTCTAATGTCTAAGCAGATGCTTCCTGTTTTATGCTCAAAATAACATCTTTCTAGATGGTCTGGGGGTTATATTTTAGGTGTCCTAACTTAAAACACTTTATTAAAACAGAATGTGCTGAGAATGAGTGAATGATGACCACACTGATTAATTTGTGTTTCCATCCAAGAGGCAAAATAATTTAGCTTCTTTTCTGTTCCTCCTTTTCTTTAAGCTCCAGCTTAACCTCACATATGGATCAGAGACTCAAATAAGAGCGTGAAAAAGATATATTCTCCCCTGTATGTGTGAACAGATTGCATTTTTGTTAGATTTGATTGCAGATAGTAGTTTTGTGATTAAATATATTCATATGCTTCTGTACAAATGTTCCATTATTACACATTAAAACTATTTTCTCATTTTCTTCATTGCATCTTCCAACCAGGCTCTTGGTATGGCTGCGAGGTCCTTAGAGCCGGGGTCTGTTTCCATTCCCATGGAGGAGACCAAGTGTGCAGGAGGTGCCCCTCCAGATGCTGCCATGCTGACCCACCTGAAAAAGGTGGAGAACCATATCACAGAGGCACAGAGGTTTTCTCACCTGCCTCGGCGCTCAGCAGTGGACTTGGAGTTTACAGAGGTGTCCTACACCATCCGTGAGGGCCCCTGTTGGAGAAGGCGAGGTAAAACAGTAATTCTTATGTTTATGAAGCTTGAGCTTGAACTCGGAAGCATAAGTGAAAGCAAGTGATTATACCATTGATACCGTTTTTGTGTTTGTAGTTTTTTTTTAGGCTACCTGTGAGATCTCTATTGTGTCAGAAATCATCATACATTGACAATTACTAGTGATCTGATGATTTACTGAATTTATCACTTCCAAACCTTTCCAGATATGATAAACTACAAAAACAGGAACTTAAAATTATGCAACAAACAGAGACGGAGAGTAGTGAAGTACATTTACTTGAGTATTGTACTTAATTACAATTTTTGTAAATGTGATTGGTGATTTACTGGTGATAGAAAGCCTATCAGTGACCTGTAGGAGACAGTATCATGTGCTTTTTACTGATTAAAGAAATTTCACTGCGCATTGATTAAAATGTGGATGAATGTAATACACTTTGATGTGTGTACACACTGCTACAGCTGTGTAAGAACACTACCATGCTGTTTTGTGATGGTGGGTAGGAGTGTTAAAGCCACTTCACTAATTGATAAAGATCAATTATCTTTTGCTGCACATCAGAAATATATTCTTTGTTTTTTCTCGATGTGATGGATGAATAAGGGAATTTTATTATTGTTTTCCCTCCTGTTTATATTCCTGTAAAACTGGAAGCCAGGGCTGAATAATTTTATGTTCATAATCACCCTGGAGTGCTCAATTTTGTGAATCACAATGGAAATGGATATTTTACTGATAAGAATTTGATTATGACTGTCCCAAAGTCATTTTTCTTTCCCAAAAGCTTCTATTGTTTTTTAACATTCATAAAAGCTCTTTATTACACAGATATTACAAACTAGTCAGTGTACTCAGTAGGTTGCTTCAGAGGCATAAGTTATTGCAAGTATAACATAAAACAAAGCAAAAATAATGAAACTATGCATTGACCGGAAATGTACTCATAATACTTAAGTACTTTTAAAGCTTCTATACTTTCACTAAACGTTTTTGTTGACAAATTTTACTTGTAATGGAGTAATATTTGACCAATAGTATCTAAACTTTCACTCAAGTAATCCATTTGTGTACTTTGTCCACCTCTGGCAATAAATCAAACATAAGAAACCATACTGAAAATGTTTAATTATGAGGTTGTCTGTTGCTAAATCATTACAATGTGAGAAATCCAGATGTGGTTAATTAAATATATTACAAAGCTCTCTGGGATACACAAGTCTGATTGGTCGATCACTGCTCTCAGGTGTCATATCGCTGTCGTACATGGTGATGCCAGCTCATCTGTGTAATAAAACCATGCTATTATTTCACACCACAGATTTTTACACTCTTTGTTTCATACAAATGCTATACTTGCGTCATTTCAGTTAATCTGACATTAATTACTTATTCTTGCCTGTTCCAAATATGTATAACAAAATAAGATTTTTTTGATGAAACCTGTGACCTTTCTGACCCTCCATAGACAGCAATGCAACTGACATACTCAAGGCACAAAGGAATAGTAAGGACATCGTTAAACCAAAATCAGTGGTTCAATCGTAATGTTATGAAGCTATGATGATACTTTTTGTACACAAAGAAACTAAAATAAGAGAAGAATAGTACTGACTTTTTTCAACAATTTCTTCTCTTCCTTCTCTTTCTTCAATACAGAAGACACAAATGTATCACAATGCATAATGCGATGCATTTCATACATTACACACACAAACAGTATTCTTGTAGCTTCATAGCATTACAGTTGAACCACTGACGTCACATGGACTATTTTAATGATATCTTCCTTCTTCTTACAACTGTTTTCTAAAGGAAGCTTTTATATAATGTACAGGTAAGGTTATAAAATATTTTTAACTCATTTAATATTTTATATTCTCTTTTTTATTTGCTTGGTAAGTTGATGCTTCAGTGTCATAATGACCCTGCTGGGGATTATTTTGCAATACTGAACAGATAGCTATACGTAATTCCTTATCGCTCCGAACTCACGACACACAAACACACATATGTACGCACAAGTACACACGGGCATAATACTATTAGCCCCTCACACACTCCATCCTGTGTCCTGGACTGTAGAGTGCTGTTCTCAGCAGACTTAAGATATAGTAAATAATTCACTTCCCCAGACGGTATGCTACTCAGCTGTCTGCTGCCTAGCCTAGCTAAACCTGCCCAGGAAAAAATCAGCCCACACGCGTATGCTATCAAACACTTTATTGATAAGGATCAACCTTCCTCTGCACCACCCTTTTTTTTTTCTCCCCCTCTGGTCCCGGTGATTCATTGTACATAGTGTTTTTTCTCTGCAGCACATGTTGGCTTTTAATGGCCGTGTGAGGCTGGATAGGTTTTTCTGTGTAGCACATGAGATAAGATAAGAGAGAGAACTGGCTATCAGCAGTAGTATATCTATTAATGTCATACAAATGCTTATTTGCCACACTTTGGGGAGCTACACGGAGAGCTATGCAGAATTTTAACAAAGCTAAAGAGCAGTTGAGGAGCAACTTAAGATTGCAGGAGAAATCGTTTGTGCTTAAATGCTCAATGGTTCAGAAATGTTATATTCTCATAGTCTTATCGCTCATTGTTTCTCTGTTGAACTTCCTTTACGTAACGCTTTACGTAACTCTTTTATTTTATTATTGCCATCTGTTTTTAAAAGCTCATGGAACAGTACATGCCAGAGAAATTTCATAATGTCTGCGCCTTGTCTGTCCGTGTATTTTATCCAGCGAGCAGCATGGAGAAGCTGGTGCAGTGCTCTGTTAATGCTGGTGAATGATAGCTCTTGCACGCACAGCAGTTCCTATAGCTTCATGTCCTCCAGCATGCTGAGCTCAACCCACACATACACCGCACAAACCAAGCACACACACAAGATGATAAAGTCTCGCAGGTGCACATGTGTGCCCTTACTAAATGGAAGAAGGTGAATCATGCAGCGGTGATCTCTATGACACAGATAGCAGGCCACTCCTGAGACGCATAAATGTTCCTTGAATGGTGTACTTCATTGTACTGTTTCTGAGTTAGCACCTCACACGTTAGTATGCCATTCATTTATTATTACCTCATACTTCATTATACAGTCCTTCTGTTGTTCCATCTGTTGGGAAACAAGCTCTTTCATGTGCAATTTATGTATTAGCGGTTATAGATGTATGATTTCAGTCGGAGACCAGTATAAACTAGCCTGAACCGGCACGGATATTTATATGAGCTGAATTGTATTTGCTGGATTTGCTCGGTGATCCAGATTTACCATGTTGTTTTCCTCTCAGTTTCATGGCTCTGCAGACTATAGGCATGTGGGAGATTTTATTGTGAAGGACGTATTGTTCCTCTCTAAGTACTGCTCTAAGCTCTGCATGATAATGTATGTGAGTACAGGCAGAGCAGATAGATTAATAGTGATATTTAGGCTGATGGTTTCGATTTTGATGGATGAATACATGCTGTGTGTGGCTTTCCTGCCATTTATCCCTCCTCTTTAGATGTCATACTGCCTCTTCGCTCTGTTTTCTCTCTCCCAGCCTCTCATCATCTTTATTGATCCGTCTCTGTTGTTTTTGCTTTTCTGTATTACCTTTGGCCCCTTTCTTTCTACTTTGTCTCTCCCTCTGGACGCCTGTTCACCTGTCACATTTTATTTGCTCTATCTTCCTGCAATTTCTTATCCCTTGTTCTGTTCCTCCTCTCTCACTGCTTTTGGAACGTGTTGAGTCATAAACATTCTGCATTTTGGATGGTTGCCTTGTTCTGAACCTTTGGGAAGTAGCATACATGGCTGGCACAGATGTTATGCAATGCAAGTGCATATGCAAAAAGCTCAGAGGTAAAGTTAGAGTTACGGGTAATGCAGAGGGCTGCTAACAATCTGCTATGTGACTATTATGCTTTTGAACACGGATCTTACAGATCTCCAGAGAAAGTGTCTCTGTACTTTAATACACTCTTGTAGGGTGCCAGATATTTTATTCAATTCGAGATCAACGCAACTGTTTTACGCATGTAACACCTTTAGACTTTTTACTTGTTTGTTCTAATTCAGAATATGTGATTTTACACTTTTTGTGTCTTGAGGGTGTAAATTGTACAAGAGTATTCTATCACTGTTCGGTTAATTCAGTGTTTCAGTTTATAACCACACATAGATTGCGGTTTGTACGTCAATAATACATCTTTCACAACATCACAGAAAATTAGTTATAAAGTAATTAAAAGTGCACTGCGCATTTGTCGTGCATTTTATGTTACACTGACAATTGTCTCATACTGCCACTTCATTTTCACTTAAGCAGATGGTCAATTTGCAATGTAGGTATTTAGTGCCCATGGGCACCAGAGAGTATTAGAATCCACCTATGCTTAACAGTTTAATAAATGATTAATTTATTCACTGAGCAAAGGTGTCTGATACTAGGAAAGTTCCCAAAATAATGTAAGTTGTATATGTGGCAGCCTACAGGTCAATTAAAGGAGGCCCGCACATGACATGTCGAGTAATAAAACAAGATATCTTGGCAACAAATCAATAATTAATTCTTTCTTTCCTTGTTTTAGGAAACCTGTTGCTTTGTTGTAGTAATTTGTTCCCTTGTTTTAGGGTAAATCAATGTACATGTACAACATGCATGGCTATGATTTACCTAAAATTCTACTAATTTTGGGCACAATATGCATTTTTTTTCTGAACATCATGTGTGGGACCCCATAACATCCTGCTCCATGTAGAATTTTATATTTAAAAAAAAAATTGGTAACACTTTAATTTAGGTTTCCAGCTATTAACAAACCATTAACTACATTTTTGGCCTCAATAAACTCCTAATTTGCTGCTTATTAATAATTAGTAATGTAGTTTTTACATATTGGGTAGGATTAGAGATGTAGAATATGATCACGCAGAATAATAAACAAAGCCATGTTAAGTATGCAACTGATTAATAGTGAGAATTGGTCTCTATACTAAAGTTTTTTCTATACTAAAGAAAAAAAAGATTGGTTTTAAATTATGATTTTTAAAGATGATTGTAAAAAGTTTTAGACTGTAATTTATTATAAATGCTTTCTTTTACTATTATCTTCTTTTAGAAACCCATTTAACACTCTGTAAATCTGTACGATTCTAACACAAGACCATATTGCTAGCAGACTGATGGCTGTTTTCTTCCTTATCAGCACATAACCACAAACAGCATGGATGCATCTATTGATTAAATGCCCTTAAGCTTTCCAAGAGCACTCTCAGACTGATCCCAGGTCAGCTCATACTATAGCGCAGACCTATGTAAGAGATCTCACACAGTGCTGTTTGTTCTAACGCATGCCATAGATGGAGAAATGGATGAATGCATAAGTAGACTGATGCTCAGGTTACACATCGTCAGCATGAAGCAAAATCTAAAGATGAATTATTAGTTACAGGATGCAGGGCATATCGTTTGTGGATGAGTTATCAGCGTTTAATACTTATGCATGCCACAGATCATTGATATGCAGAGAAGCATACAGGAAATTATACTGTAGTGCGAAGGGGGTTGTCTTTCATTTTCTTTTTCTCAATTCTGTCACTCATTTTGCATCAATTTTTTCATGGTGCAAACATAAAAAAAGGGCAGAGAAATGTAAGAAGGAAGAGAGAGAGAGCAATCTGAGTGCTTCACTAATGACTCGAGGCTGTGACTGAAATATAAAGAGACACACAAATAATTGGTACACAACACGTATAACATAAACTATAAGAATTTTCATGGGCATCTGTAGTCCTGAGGGGGTCTGGACACTACTGTAATGGCTCCTGTTTAATCTAAAACATAATTCTTTTTTGCGGGAAAAAATTTTAATAAATAAATAATTGACCATAAATACAATATTAAGTTGAATTCAAATAAAGCTGAAAAAGATAAGGATAAAGATATATGAAGTCTCTTATGGTCACAAAAGCTGCCTTTAATAACAATCTGAAATGTTTTTACAGTTTAAAATAACTGTTTTCTATTTTAATGCATTTTAAAATGCATAATATTTAAAATATATATTTATATATATATATATATTTTTTGCAGCCATTGCATTACATTTCTTATTTTTTCTTAGATTGTTGTACGGTGGCCGAGAGAGCTCAACTTAAGAAAACACATGCAAACAGAAAAAAAACACATGCAAACAGAAAAAAACACATGCAAACAAAAGAAAACAGGGGGACCTCAAAAAGTGACAAACCTATCTGGGACCTGGCATTTGGTCAGAGCAGAGATGTTGACACTGAACTAAAAGGTGAGTTTTTTGTGTTTCTTTTAACAACCTGATCATATCTTCTGGATATTATTAGACTAATCTGACGAATTACACACTTAGCTTTGAAACATTATTTTAATGCAATGTTAGCTTGTTACTCTAAGGTTCGTCACTTTTTGAGGTCCCCCTGAAACATTTCCCTTGTGGTCCATGCTATTTGCAGCACATTTCTGTGTTTGCAGCGCCTGTGTTGTCAAACTCACTAAGATGTTTTCTTAATGTGTTGCAGTTTTTATTCTGTTTGCATGTGGTTTCTTCTGTTTGAATGTGTTTTTGAATGTGATCTCTCAGCCACGGTACTGTTGTGCTGTTTTTATAGATTTTGTGGAAATGTTTACATGTTCTCCGGGTGAATGCGAAGATGAAAGAATTCACTTTACTGTTTAATAAATTTAATGCATCTTTGCTGAATAAAAATATTAATGTCTTAAATAAAGTACTCTGTCCCCAAACTTTTAACAGTACTGTTTATACATATAACTGTTAAAACTGTCAATAGCTGCCCGAGTTTCTGTCTCCCTCTTGAGGCAGAGATAAGACTCATTGTATAAATCAAAACAAGGGTCAATTACTAATGCAAACTATTGTTTGATCACAAACTTATTTTAATGAAAAAAATACATGAAAAATGTCTTTACTTGAAGCTACAGGCAACTGTTTTATTCTTACCTACATTAACAATATCAGTGTATTGTATTGTACTACACAATATGTGACCCTGGACCACAAAACCAGTCATAAGGTAAAATTTTACAGAACTGAGATGTATACATCATATGAAAGCTCAAACAATAAGCTTTCTATTGATACATGGTTTGTTAGGATAGGACAATATTTGGCCGAGATACATCTATTTAAAAACCTGGAATCGGAGGGTGCAAATAAAAAAAAATCTAAATACTGAGCAAATCACTTTAGAAGTTGTCCAAATTAATATCTTCAAAAATTTCAAAAATTACATTTTGATATGTTTACAGTAGGAATTTTACCTAAAAAAAATTTAATAATTTTGACCCATGCAATGTAATTTTGGATTTTGCTACAAATAAACCCCAGCAACTTAAGATTGGTTTTGTGGTCCAGGCTCACATATATGTTCCGTTCATTGATGTCCACTACACTGCGGTGTATCTGATTTTTGATGTATGTTATTGCACTGTTCATTATTATATCATAATAAATAATGTGCTTAAAATGAGATGAATCAATGTCATTTGTTTTCCCATGAAATATTTATTTAGTTAAATTTGTGAAATAGTAATTTTATTGGACATTACTTGAGGCTTAATATTTTTCTAGACTGCATAATCAAAGTACTTTGAGTAAAAAAATACATTATTGTATTATATTATATAATTATTTGGACATTGTTTTGCTGCCGTGTTTTTTCAAGCCTATCTGAGTTTGATGCCAACTAACTCGGTACCCAAAATTCTTTGTGCAGGATTTAAGGCCCTTCTGAAGTGTCTTTCTGGAAAATTCTGCAGTCGGGAGCTCATCGGAATCATGGGCCCCTCAGGGGCAGGCAAATCCACTCTCATGAACATTCTTGCCGGCTACAGGTAAGCAGAGAGAAGGAATTATGTTCCAGAATTTCCTACTTTCTAGACTTTCGTTTCACATTCATTAAGTTAACCGTATCCCTTCTTTCTGCAGAGAGACAGGCATGAAAGGTCAGATCCTGGTAAATGGGCGACCTCGTGACCTCCGCACCTTCAGAAAAATGTCGTGTTATATCATGCAAGATGACATGCTACTGCCACACCTAACAACACGAGAGGCAATGATGGTGTGTGTCTGCATGTGTTAACTCAAGAGGTTTTCTTCCATATGTTAATGATCAGTAGGCGGTGCTTTGGAATACTTGATTCTGATTGGTCAGTCATTGCCATCTATGGACAAACATTTCTTTCTCTCAAATAGTTCTGTAACTTTCAACTCAAATCAATATTTTATGGACACTCATTTAGTCATCTCACAACCTGATTTCCTCCGGATGCTATTTTTTATGGCCAGCTGATTGTACATTGCCCCCTTGTTTACTGTAGTGTTTCTTTTTTGTTTAGGTTTCAGCTAACCTCAAACTTAATGAAAACATGGAAGTGAAAAAAGAACTGGTAAGCAAATTACTGTATGTGCAGAAAATATGCGATCCTGGATCAAAATGAGATTCGTGCATTATCTAAGACCTGTATAAATTGAAAAAGATCTGGAATCTGAGGGTGCAAAAAATCAAAATACTAAGAAAATCAAAAACCTTAAAGTTGTCAAAAGCAATGCATATTACTAACCAAAGATCCACCAAAATGTTTTCTTCACGGAACATGATTTTTCCGTAATGTCCTGATGATTTTTGGCATAAAAGAAAAATCAATACATTTGACACATACAGTATATTTTTAGCTATTGTTATAATTATACCCCAGTCAAGGGGCACATATGTGTTTTGTTAGGAATTGATAAAAACTGTTATTATATGGTGACACTGTATTTATGCGATATAATGTGTAACAGGTGAATGAGATTCTCACAGCATTGGGACTGCAGGAGTGTGCTCAAACTCGCACCATTTCTCTGTCGGGTGGTCAGTGTAAACGACTGGCCATTGCCCAGGAGCTGGTCAATAACCCACCTGTCATGTTTTTTGATGAACCCACCAGGTGCCCATTACACTCTTAACCACAATTTGATGTTTGCAGTAATATTGCTCCTTTGTAAAACATTTCAGTTTAATATCCCTAAACGTGCACGTGTGTTTGTTTCTGTGTGTTAGTGGTCTAGACAGCGCATCCTGTTTTCAGGTGGTGTCCTTGATGAAATCTCTGGCTCAAGGAGGTAGAACCATCATCTGTACCATTCACCAGCCCAGTGCCAAACTATTTGAAATGTTTGACAAGGTAATTGCTGTATTTTAAAATTATATTGTACTGTGAAAATGTGTTTCTGGGTTGAAGGACATATTGTGTGTGTGTGAGGATGTTAATGTGTTCATGTTCTTGTTTAATACTCGGCCTGTTCTTCATTGCAGCTTTATATCCTGAGTCAAGGTCAGTGTATATATAAGGGAACAGTACCGTACCTTATCCCCTACCTGAAAAACCTTGGACTCCACTGCCCTACGTACCACAATCCTGCAGACTTTAGTAGGTCTACTGTGTATGTGTGTGTGTGTGTGAGGGAGAAAGTGATAGATAGAAATAGATATGCAGCTAGAAATAGATCTTTATGTGTGCTCTCTATTTTTGTTTGAAATGTATATAGCACTAATGTTGCAGTTTGTGGATTCTATATTAGATTGTTTTTCTGCCTCTTTTTTAATATAAATTTATTGCTTTGGTTTGTCAGGGAGTTTATAAATGAGTCAACATATATTTTTAAGTGAATATGTAATTGACTGTAATTTATAAAAAATCTAACATTTAAAATACACTCACTGAATATTTAAAAAAATGCACCCTCACTTGTGATCAGTCATATCTAGGTTATGTTGTTTTTACATGCACTCTTAAAAATAAAAGTTCTAAAGATTATTAAAATGTTCTTCACACTAAGAAAAAATGGTTCTTTTTAAGAACTGTTCACTAAAAGGTTCTTTGAGAAACCAAAATATAATATAATATAATATGTAAATGTGGAATAATAGATAAACAACAAATGTACAGTATTGTTTCAAAGTCTGCAGTCAGTAAAAGCTTTTAATAAATGAATACTTATATATACTTATACAATATATATATAAACACACATTATTTACCTAATTTCACATTATATATTCTTCATCATATATTCTATTAGCTATGTTTAACTTTTACTCACTTCAAAGAAGTCCTGCTTTTTAAAAATAAATGCAATAATTATTATGGTTTTCACAGAAATATTAAGTGGCACAACTGTTTTCAACACAGTTCCATGAAAATACATATTTCTTGAGCAGCAAATCAGGATTTTACAAGGATTTAGACTGGTGTAATCATGCTAAAAACCATTGTTCGTTGTAAGGCTCCACTTGTTTATAAGTCAGTCATTCAGCATGTGTATGCGTTGTGCTGTCTCTCTGCTGGCAGTAATCGAGGTGGCCTCGGGAGAGTATGGTGATCTGAACCCTGTGCTCTTTGAGGCAGTTCAGGGAGGCCTGTGCTCAGATGAGAGCAAGAAGAACTCCAGTGATAAGAATGACGCCACCACGTCGTGTCCCTCCCAGTGTTATAATGTGAGCGATGAACACACACTCTCACTTTCAAAATCCGTCTGTTTATCAGTCTCTGACCCTCTCACCTCTATTGATATGTGTATTCATACAGGATTCAGGCTACATTGAGAAACACACTTTTGCCACCAGTACCCTCACACAGTTCTGCATCCTCTTCAAGAGAACCTTCATCACGATATGCAGGGACATGGTAAGAATTGTCCTCTACTGTTATTGTCTGTGCCTAATATATGAAATGCTAAAGAAATGTGTGTGTTCAGGTATTAACCCACCTGAGGGTGATGTCACACCTGTGTATTGGTGTGCTGATTGGTCTGCTGTATCTAAATATTGGGAATGATGCCAACAAAGTGTTCAACAACACCGGCTTCCTGTTCTTCTCCATGCTGTTTCTCATGTTTGCTGCACTCATGCCCACCGTCCTGACATGTAAGGCGATCATTGTGTTTGGTTGTGTGTACTTGATTCTTTATGAGCATGGAAAATAGATTTTAGAAAATAAGTGATTAATCTGTTTTGCTTTGTGATGGATTAGACGCGCTGTCATTAGCTTGATTGAGAGTTCTGGTCTTTACAGAATCAGTGAAGTGGATTGAATTAGGCACTGATGCAATGATGAATTTCTCTTTGCAGTTCCACTGGAGATGTCTGTGTTCATAAGGGAGCATCTTAATTATTGGTACAGTCTAAAGGCATATTACCTGGCCAAAACAGTGGCTGACATTCCATTTCAGGTACTTCTGTTTACCTACTTCTGTCTTTACATGAAATAATGTTAATTAAAGGAGGAGGCAGGAGGGACTTAAAATGTTGACATGTAAAGAGATGAACCTTTCTGTCAACTAATGCTTTACTGTATCTGTCCCACTTTATAAATCATTACATGTGCCTCAGGTAAAATCTAAATGTCAGAACATGAGTTCTGCTTGGTCTTTTCCAGGTAATTTGTCCGATAATGTACTGCAGTATAGTGTACTGGATGACAGAGCAGCCTCCAGAGGCAGGCAGATATCTGCTCTTTATGGCCCTGTCCACCTCCACTGCCCTAGTGGCTCAGTCTCTGGGGCTTCTCATTGGAGCTGCTTCCACCTCCCTACAGGTACGAGAACAATTTTTTTTTTAAAGAAATGTCTTGTGCTCAACAAGCCTGTATTTATTTGATAAGTAATGTAGTAATATATAATACTGTACAGTAAGAAATATTGTGAAATACTATTAGAGCTTAATGTAACAGTTATCTATTTAAATATTTTTTGAAATGTGATTTATTCATTCAAAAGTGTAACATTATCCTTCAGAACTCATTTTGATATGCTGATTTGGTGCTCTATAAGCATTTGTTAATATCAGCTATTTTCCACAACAATATATATATACAGTGGGTACGGAAAACCCCCCTTTACAAACCCCTACATTTTTCATTCTTTGTTATATTGCAGCCATTTGCTAAAATCATTTAAGTTCAATTTTTCCCTCGTTAATGTACACAACACCCCATATTGAAAGAAAAACAAAAGAAAAACAGAATTCAGAGCAAATTTATTAAAAAAGAAAAACTGAAATATCACATGGTCCTAAGTATTCAGACCCTTTGCTCAGTATTTAGTAGAATCACCCTTTTAATCTAATACAGCCATGAGTCTTTTTGGAGAGGTTTTTCACACCTGGATTTGGGGATCCTCTGCCATTCCTCCTTGCAGATCCTCTCCAGTCCTGTCAGGTTGGATGGTAAACGTTGGTGGACAGCCATTTTTAGGTCTCTCCAGAGATGCTCAATTGGGTTTAAGTCAGGGCTCTGGCTGGGCCATTCAAGAAGAGTCACATAGTTGTTGTGCCGCAACTGGTGGAGGGCTGCAGTGATGGTTGACTTTCTACAACTTTCTCCCATCTTCCGACTGCATCTCTGGAGCTCAGCCAGTGATCATTGGTTTCTTCTTTACCTCTCTCACCAAGGCCCTTCTCACCTGATAGCTCAGTTTGGCCGGACGGCCAGCTCTAGGAAGGGTTCTGGTCATCCAAAACGTCTTCCATTTAAGGATTATGGAGGCCACTGTGCTCTTAGGAACCTTAATTTTTTTGTAACTTGGCCAGATCTGTGCCTTGCCTTATGTCTCTGAGCTCTTCAGACAGTTCCTTTGACCTGATTATCACTTGCTCTGAAATGCATTGTGAGCTGTAAGGTCTTACATAGACAGGTGTGTGGCTTTCCTAATCAAGTCCTATCAGTATAATCAACCACAGCTGGACTCAAATGAAGGTGTAGAATCATCTCAAGGATGTTCAGAAAAAATGGACAGCACCTGAGTTAAACATGAGTGTCACAGCAAAGGGTCTTACTTAGGACCATGTGATATTTCAGTTTGCCTTTTTTTTTTTAATCTGCAAAAATGTCAACAATTCTGTGTTTTTCTGTCAATATGGGGTGCTGTGTGTACATGAATGAGGGAATAAAATAACTTGATGAATGAATGATTTTAGCAAATGGCTGCAATATAACAGAGTGAAAAATTTAAGGGGGTCTGAATTACTTTCAGCACCCACTGTATTGTTGGTTATTGCTACAAATATACTGTTCATGTGCTACTTACGACTGGCTTTAGTCCATGGTCACATTTGAGTGTTTTTTGAAACACTCAAATTAAATTTGAGAAACATTTAAGAACTCGACTACACCGGATGCAATACATGTAAAAGAAGACACTCAAAAGACTCATTTGTGCTGTAAATTCAGAGGTAGTGCTGCCATGCTGTTTAATAAACAGATTTTTTGTTTTTTAGTATGGCTCAATGTGATAGAACTATTAATGGCAGAGGAAAAAAGGAACTGGTTCTGAGTATATTCTTTAAGATTTATTGAGTCACGATTATGTAATTGCTGCATGAATTAAAATTAAATTAAATCAACTAATTTTCTGTGTTCATTAAGTGTGGAAAATTGTGGATAGAATCTTGCTTCACTACTAGTCCACCACTAAAAATTTCATTTTAATATCACTCTCTTATTTTTTTTTTTTCTTTAACAGCTGCTGTTAAAATTCTGCCCTGACTATAGAACTTGAATAAGTTATTAGATACAGTCGTCTAAATCACAGCTCTTGTTTCTAGATCTCCAATGCTACAGCTAAACAGGACCCTTAATTCATTCAGTCTGGTGGGGTTGCAAAGAGGATAAGGGACTATCAAATGTCCACTCCCCATCGCCGTCTCGCTTTAGGTTCTTTCATTCATCTCTTTCCACCTCTCCATCAGGTCTCATTCAGCAGAGTCAAGGGAGAGGGCAGCCAGAGTCAGCCTAAGAGGCTGGATTAGGGCAGCTCAGAGCGGATGAAGACGGCCTTATGTTTTATGTTGTAAGAGTGGTAATTAAGCCTTGCTTTATGTACTCTGTCGGAAAGTACAAATGTACTGATAGCCAAAGATCGCAGGGCCCTGATAGCATTATAGGTTAAGATCAAGACTACAAACACAAAGACTGCAGTTTTGGTTCGGGGTGGAACAAATGGCTGACTGTTTGATACATTACTCAGAAAGAGAAGTTTTTACATTTTCTGAAGAATTTAAATTTTTGTGACCATGGACCATAAAACCAATCATAAGGGTCAATTATTCGAAAATAATCTAAGTAAGCAAGCTTTGCACTGATCTATTGTTTGTTATAATAGGGCAATATCTGGCCAAGATTTAATTGAGACTAATTGAAAAAAATCCCCTTAAAAAGTTGTCAAATTACGTTTTTAACCAAGCATATTACTAATCAAAAATGATTGATATATTTACAAGAGAAAATGTACAAAATATCTTTATGGAACATGATCTTTACTTAACGTCCTAATGATTTTTGACATAAAATAAAAATAATTTTGACCCATACAATGTATTTTTGGCTATTGCTACAAATATTATGCAAATAGGAACACTAATTTTCCAACTCCCCAAGAGTTAGAGTCGAGTTGTACCGTTTTTTAACCCATTCAGCTGATCACTCTGATGCTAGCACAGCTTAGCATAGGTTGAATCCGATTAGACCGTTAGCATGTCTTACTCAAAAGTGATGGAAAAAAATTTAAGTTACCCTTTTCTAGGTCAATATGTCTAGGAACTATACTCTCATTCGCCGCCGTACTTTGGCTGCAGCAAGTCAAAGGTTACTGCAGCCATAGTATGGCATACAGTATACTTGATATACAGTATACTTGGTATACTTGATTATAACACCGGAATGAGAGTATAGTTTTAAGTTTTAAACAGGAAAAATATTGATACTCTTTGATCCTTTTTGTGCAGGAGATGCTAACGGAAATGGTAAAACTCAAGCGTTAAACTGTTGAGGAGTTCGAAAATAATAAGATTATTATCAAAAAAAGTGGAGTGTTCCTTTAAGACTGGTTTTGTGGCCCAGGGTCACATTTAGAGTGATGAAAGCCTATAAAGTAATAATCATCATAATCACATTAGTGCTATAAAACACACAAAAATTACAACAGAAAAATATTTTGGAGTGACAGGAAATATAGACATCTATGCAATAATTCAAATGGCTGCACAATAGAAAACAAAATTCTGAGCAGCTGCCTGAAAGCAGCCCATCAGGCCTCCAGACAAAAATAACGGCTCTCACATGGAAAGACAAACCTAGATGTGGGAAAACATGACAAATGCTAAACAGATTTTAACCCTGTGGTCTTGTGCAGCAAAAAATAAATAAAAAAACAAAACACTATTTTAACTACTCCCAGATTGAAAAATCCAACTGTTTGCTTTTCTTTTTTGGGGATTTTCTTTAGGAAGGAAGTGTTAATGTAATCAAAAACGACATTGAAGACATTGTTACAAAAAAAATCAGTTTCAAAAAGTGTCTAACAAAAACATACTGAAAACCACTGAAAACTGAATAAATTACATTTATTAAAAAATTTTTTTAAATCTTTTTAATTAGAACAAATTATGCTTTTTAATTGTAATAATATTTAAAAATATTAATATGTACTATATTTTTACTATATTAAATAAATGCAGCCTTATTAGAGACTTCTTTAAAAAAAAAAAAAACATTCCCCCCCCCCCCGAATACAAACATTTGTATGGTAGTGTATATCAGGACTGTTTAGTACTTAAAAAAAGAAGGGGAAAAAAAAATCTCTAGACTTTAGAATTCATTGTACCACAAGTATTTTCAGAGCTGGGCTCATGGAAACATTTTTTGGCCACGATAATGCTATTCTCTGTCAACCACTAACAGATATCATCGTTAATGTCTCTGTGCTACACAACAGGAGCGTCAGCTATCTTTATCATTGTGGGCCCGAGATCTTAAAATAGAGCTGGATGCGTGCTGAGTCAGCACATTCTCAATGATAGATGATAGATGTAAAACTGAACACTGTGGAGGAAAGCCACTGATGGCAGCTAACTGCAAATCTGGCATGTCTGTGGTTTTCTGAAGCATTCCTTGACGAGTGAACAGATTATGGGGTTGCTTCTAAATTTCAAAAATCCTTAAAACTGATCTGAAGAGCAAGCAAACCACATTCTACATTTTCTCTAGGGTAAATGCCTGGATTTGTAATATTACGATCACAGATTATTGAATATGACAATGTTCTGTTTGGAAGAGAACAAATCCCTTTGTCTGCGTTTGCGGTCTGTTAAATAAGCTTGACAGTGCGTTTGCCAGCGAGATCAAGAGAAGTATGTCAGAAGTGTGCTTCTAATGCCCGTTGCTTTCTTTGCTGCCAATAAATGGTGGTTATTAAGCAATATTACTTCTCATTTCTTTAGATTTAATATGAAAATGGGAAATAGGATTTCACAATCTTCCGACTGAGTTGAACTATTCGTTGCAAGTCAAAGGCAAGTGTTAAGGCGCCACCTGCTGTTTATTAATAGAAACAATTGAAAAAAACAGTTACATTAACATTAATTTACTTTACTTTCCATCTTTTAATAAAAATTGTAATATATAAACATTTCTACACTGAACATTGCTAACTTCTGGATTTATAGTAGTACAAATCAAGCAAGAAGTTTAAAAATGATTCCAGTAGTTGTAAAAAAAGTGCATCTCTTTCATGTGATTTACTATCAGAGAACCACAGTAAACCAGGCAACTAGACAGCAGTGCCTTTTGCATTTCCTGCCAACACTTGCAGCAGTGCTTTCATTACCCATAGTTCTGGGTACTGGGTTCTGGGCACTGCCTCAAATGCAGGAATTCAATCTTGTGTTTTAACTCACTTTTAGTGTTTCACCAGGGGAGTCATACTTTTCCCTTCATCCTTCTAGCAATGCCTGGGTGTCTATCATTGCCAGCTCTTCATCATGCACCCACTTCTCCTCTCCCGGTGGGGCACACGAGGCTTGAGGTGCCTCGTTCTGTGGAGGTTTGGGAGTCACAGATCTCCGTGGGGGATTGAAGGTCCTGTTAACGCAGGGAGAAGCTGTAGTTTTCAGAGGAGTGAGGGGTGGAGGGGACGGGATACGTGACAGGTAATCCAAACAGCGTCTTCTCTTCAAACATTTGGGATCTTTTCCCTCGCTGTTACAGGCAGGTGCGGAAGGTCTCCTATTCATTGGAGTGAAAGGCGAGAAAACGCTGCTTTTCTGCTGCGGGGTTACCTGGGAATTTCAACAGAAGAACACGATACATTGATATTGTTTCAAGTGAACAAACATAAACATAAAATAAAAATGATTCACAGATGAACAGATTATTAATGTCAATTAAGGTTTTATTTGAAAACAGTTGTGCTGCTTAATATTTTATTTTTTCATAATTTGTTTCAATAACTTTTTTACTGTTGATCAGTTTAATTTATGAGGAATTATTATTATTATTATTTTTTTTTCAATCTTTACTGGTTGTGTACATTTGCATGTAATTTAATTAGTGCTTGACAACAATAATTGTGATTAATTGCATCCAAAATAAGTTTTTGTGTACAAAATATGCATGTGTGAACTGCACATTTATTATGTGTTTAAAATACATACACGTAAATAAATGCATGTAAATATATATTTATTCTTTATTTTATGTTTTGTAGATAAAATGTGTGTACTAATATAAATAAAAAAAATATTATATTGTTTTATACATTATATATATTTTATATATTATAAAAATATATTTTTTATTATATATATATATATATATATATATATATATATATAGTACATCACTTTGGATAAAAGCGTCTGCAAAATGACTAAATGAAAATTGTAATAAAATGTTAACAATTAATAATCACTAATATCATTATAAAAAACACTTCAGTAAGATATAAAATTGATTCAAATTGTAGTGTTATGTGGACATCTGTATACAATCAGTAATTGACACAATAAGAATTACAGCTAGATTTTTTACAGGGAGATTTTTTTGAAGATGTAGGTGCTTTGATGGTGTATAGAACGAAGTTGCAGTTAATAATTACATTGACGCTTGCTGTAACAAGCACCACTAATAAAACCAATCTTTCACCACATAAAAAGAAAACTCATACTAACTATGCCATTCATTTTTGGATTAGACTGCACACCAGGAGTTCTTGGAGACTGAAAAGAACCCAAGACACCTGAAGGAACCACATCTGACACCTTCTCCTCTGCAATGTTGAAAAATCGCTCACAATTCTGTGAAAACAACAAACATGTGGAGTCTAATAAGCAACAACACAATACATGAGGAATCACTCTTTGATTATTCCTTAAAAACAAAAAGCTGATTCATAAACCTGGACAAACGTCTTCAGACTGGTCATAGCTTCTTGCAGATGGGATTCTTTGGGGTTTATGGAGAATACAGCTTGTTCTCCTGCATAAAGGCTTGGCACAGGTCCAGAGAGTGGTCTCACCTGAAGATTACTGAGAGCAACCAGTGCTCGTGGTTTTACCAGCTCTTCCACAGCTAACTGCTCCAGACTACTGTAGGTTCTCACAGAGACTAGGTCGAAGTTCTCATCCACAAGATGAAGTAATGGGGGATGGCCTGACAAGACATGCAAATATTAACAATGTATTTGAAGATATAAAGGATTGAGGAAACTAAGTGGTAAACTTGTTGAGGAATTAATGAAATTTACCTTGTTTGCCCTCTATGGAGACAATACATCCCACAATGTCCACTTCCCCACAAGGTGAGAATAATTGAGGGTTTTGAAGTTCTCTGAAGCGTATGCATTCTCGAGCACGGAAATGCTGATGCAACCACTCTGGAGACACCTTTTATGTAAGACAATTTCATATACTTTTAATGAAAATAGAAAATTAATCAGTTTACCATTGGAGGAGCAAAGCTAAACATTAAGCTTACCTCAACATCCTGGAAAAATGTTTTCTTGGTGGCAGTGAGCTGAATGTGAGCAATGCCTGAGCGTTTCTTCCCCTCTGATGTGGCGAGGTGATAAGCCCTGTATCTGTGGCCCTCTCTTAGCAAGCCATACAAGTCTTGTGATGGTCGCCAGATATTCAGGGTGTAAACTAGGAAATTAAATATAACCCAGCCAAAACAGGTTAAACTGGCTCCTTCAACACCTAAAGAAATTGTAAAGATGACATCCACTTGGCTCACCACAGTTGCTCTGCAGGTCGTTTGCATCAGTAATGCTGAGCTTCCAAACAGAAGTGACATCTCGATTGGGACACCCACCCTCAGCTGCCTGGGCTTCTGTTACAGCCTTTTGCATACGCTCCTGAAGCTCTGCCTGCCTGTCTTCCTCCAAACAGCATCTGTACTTATGCACTGCATCCATCTGTCTTGCACTTAGATGGGCCTACGCGAAAAGTACATTATTGTTATTTTTTCATTGAAAGGCTCTATTGACACATTGCTGATTTATTAACTACTACTTCGTTTGTGTTTACTACCCATTGGCAAAAATATGCAAAAAAAATGCATAAAAAGTTTGACAAATTAACCTCAACAGCAGGATCCCTCTCCATTGCCTCATACAACTCCTCCCCATCCTGCAGAGCTTCAATCTCATGTCGACTAAATGTCCTCCTTTTGCCTCGACTTTTCTTTTTACCTTATACATAGATGAAAAATACTCATCAATCCTTGTGATCCTTAAATGCTTGAATACAAATCTCTGATAAAAGGTTAATGAAAAAAAAAGTGAAGTAAAAATGCTACCTTCCATTTCTTTTTCAAATTGGGTCTGTATTTTGGAAATAAGAAGATCCATGGATTTGTGCTTGGAGTTGCTGTGTTTTCTGACCTCTCGATCTTCCGCACGTTCATTGCGAAATATAAAGACACCATTGGCCTTCTTCTCCATCCACTGTTTGATGACAAACCCAGACATTTATTTTTGTTCAAAAGCAAAATTATAGACTCAGATTTTACACATCAAAGCATCTCATTCATTGCAATTGAAGCTGAGCACACCTGAGCTGGGTAACTTCTCAACACTACAATGTTCACACAGCTCACAACACCTCCAGCAGTGAACAGTGATGATAATGGGAGGCTGATAGGCCGGGGGTCACGATAGTACCCCAACTTAGTGTCCCACCGAGCTCGCCTTGTGCTGTTAGCTGAAATCTGAAATTCAAAAACGACAAATCAAATCTAGCGGTCTAGCAGGATTTAACAGTCATGGATCATCTTAAATTGACTCAAACTTCACCTTTAGCATCAGAGATTCAGGAGCTTCCAGTGGAGGACAGGCTTCTTGGGAACCAACCAGCTCGGCTCCACTGCTCACAATCTTATCACCGATTCGGAGACGGCCCTTATGTAGCATGGCAGAGAGCGGAGGGTCTAACAAGCCTTTGATAGAGTACCAACCATCTGTGAGCCAGACTACACAGGACTCCATCTTTGTATTAGGAGCTTTATCATCTTTCACTGGCTTTTCTGGATTTTGACAAGTCTGAGCAACACCACATACACAGAGCACTAATGTCTTAGCAGGAGTGTCGTCCCTCTCCATGATCCTCCTGAGTGCAGATCTCTGACTGTGGTCCACCTCCACATCATATCTAAGCGGAAATACCAAACAGTTAAGAGTTGTTTGAAAACTTGGGTAAAAAAAAAAGAGTTTTAATAAGAATCAGTACCTGAATTTTAGCTGCAGAAGTACTTGCTCTGGAGTCAAACAAAGGCTACCCATCAAATCTGGAAAAGTTCTTTCCATGGAAGCCCGTTTCCATACAATCCATCGGTAATGGTTGAATACCCAGGCCTCACTGATCAATTTGGGGTCAACACCAGGGGTGTCACACAATGCTCTGCCAAAAAAAGGGTACATTATCCAAACTAATTAAACTGTTGTCCTGCAAGATGTACTTATAGATCTACATGCTATATGTATTAATATTTAATTACACCATGTTTACCTATAAAATTCATCTTTGCCCAAAGTACCCTTATTGTCTGGAACCAACCAGCCTCCATCCGCCAGCTGGAGACCACCAGACTCCATGAGGAGCTCACGTTTGAAGAAGTCATTACAGTCAAATCGGAATGATTCAGCATTTTCACTTGTTATTTGTAAGACATTGTGAGGTACACCATGCTGATACAGCTGAGAGGGAGTAAGATACAAAAAAAAAAAAGTAGTTACTGAAATATACCTTCTCCAAAGTATAGTTTTCCAGTGACACAGTGAAATAACTAGGCATCAAAAAAAAGTTCAAAATGTACCTCCTCCTGGGTGTATTGACCAGGACATTTGCATCCCACAACATCTCTCAGACCTGTCCTGGAGACACCAGAAGTCTTAGCAAGATAAAGGCTGCCAGGTAGAGGACAAATACACTGTTTTTTCTTTTTTCTGAGTCTCATGTCTTGCATATCCCTGGCTAGGTTCAGGATCTCTCTGTATGTGTGTATGTCTAATAACATCCCAGGAAAAAAAAAGAAGAAAAAAAAGACATTGTTCAGTGTTATATTCATTGTTATATCACTTGTAGAAATGGCTGAACAAATGGGCAAAATCCCCAAACTATGAGATAATTTATAGTAAAATACAAAATTAGAAAATAGTAACCTTTCTCTTTAGCATCCATGATTTTCAAAGGTATGCTTTTCATGGAAGTGGTTGGTTTAGGGTTTGAAGCCTCATTTAGACTCTTCCCATTACAGTACTGTGCAACACTATCACTTTGTGATGTAGAAGTTGTCATATTTTGATCTATTTGATTTCTATTCTCAGTTGTTTCTTTGTTTTCCTTTTTGAAAGGTGGTATAAAACCAGTGGACACTTTAGACACATCTTGACAGTTTGATGTCCCAGTCTTCATAACCTTTTGAAAAGGGGGCACAAACACTCCTCCTTTAGGGTCTGAGTTGTGTCTGTTTTGGGCAGATACAGTTGAACGTGGTCGCTCAATGTCATTTGATTTTTGGTCCATAGATTGCCTGCATGTTTAAAACAGCTTGTAAGAATGATGTAAAGATGCCTTGTGATATCAAATAGTAAGTAGTTAACTATTAAAACACTAAAACAACCTACCAGTCTGGACCAGTGACATTCGGCTTGAGGGGGACATTGTAACTAAAGACACGCCTGTCTCTTAGAGTTGCTACAACAGGGATTAAAGGTAAAATATACACAGGTTAAACATAGCACCTCATAATAAATTAAAATGAAAGATGCATTTTTTTTTTATTATTTATAATAAAAGATCTAACCGTTTGGACAGGTTTTCAGTGGTGTGAGGCCTGAGGTCTTTGCATCTAACGTTTGGTCAAACTCTGAGAGAAGTTGTCTTTTCAAAGGAGGCTGACCTGAATCTAAACAGAACAAAGTATTACACACAATGAGTAAATAAAAAAAAAAAAGTAAATTAATTCATATAAAGGGACTGAAAATATTAAACATTCTGCAGGCTGTACCTGCTACATTTCTGGCATCAAAGGGACGCTTCCTTCTGTTCTGGGCGAAAGATCCCTGTGCCTGTAGGTCATGAACAGATGGACTTTTTTTGCCTTCTTTCATGGCCAAACTAGACGATTCATTCAGATCATCATCTGCCAGCAAAGCTTTAGTGCAAGCCATTGCTTCCTGTTCAAAGTACTTCTGCTGGGTAACTGTGCAACTGTTAAAATTCAAAGAGTGCAAGTCTAGCTGTGGAGGTTCATTCTGAGTTGCTTTAGACAGCAAAGGATGTAGAGTGGTTTTGGTTTCTCTGTCTTTATGTTGAGGACGGCATTTTGAGGAATCAGTCTGTAGCAGCTGACGATCAGTAACAGTAAATTGGGAATCACAATCTTTGAATAATTTAGAAGCTTCCTCGAGGGCAACTTTTGATACAGACACACCTTTACCACCAGCAGTGCTAAAACCATAATTTGTCTTGTTTAGTGGTTCAAACGTCAAGTTTTCATCTACTATGCCTTCACTGCTTTCAGAACTCTTAATTTGTGGTAGGACTTCCTTAGATGATACATTTTCCTCATCACAATCTTTAAAAAAACTCTTGGCCCTCTGAAGTGCAGTCGTAGAGATGGCCACCTTCTTCCCCCCTGCTGTAGAGAATCCCATGTTGTTTCCTGAGGAATTTTCAGGTCCATGCCGCAAGGAAATGTCATCAAAACCTGCAAATGCTGCTCTAACCTCACTCAGTGCCTTTTCAGAGATAGAAACTTCTTTGCCACTGGCAGTGCTGAAACCTTTACAGCCTTGATTCTGAAGACTCCCAGAAACAAAACTCTCCTCTTCACAATTTTTAAAATGACTTTTTGCCCCTTGCAGGGCAGTAGCAGAGAATGTGACCTTCTTCCTTCCAGCTGTAGAAAATCCAACATTTTTTCCAGAAGAATTCCCGGTCTCATGCTCATGGCTGAAGGAGACATCACTGCAGCCTGCCTCACTGAAACCTTGGTGCTGAAGGTCTTCAGATGATAAACTCTCTTCTTCACAATCTCTGAAGAGATGCTTTGCCTTTTGTAACCCAGCAGCAGAGATAGCTACCATCTTTCCTCCTGCTGTAGAGAATCCTTTGTGTTTTCTTATACAGCTAGTGTCCATTTTGATATCAACAACCTGCTCTCTCTTTTGAGACCCACCAGCACATGATAAAACATCAACAGACTCCGACAACAGATCCTTAGCTTTCTGTAGTGCCCCAGCTGAGATGGAGACCTTTTTACCACTGGCAGTACTGAAAGCACAGTTGCCGTTATGAGGAAGCAACTCAGAAGAATGCTCAGAAAATTCACTTTGAAGGCCTCTCTTTTCACATACTTTTTCCTGAGGGGGTTGCTGGACTAAAGAGGGCTGCAACAAGGGGTCATCAGTCAGGTCAGAGTCTCTGAGAACAGCGTTGGCTTCAATGAGAGACACATCTGAAAATATCGTACTTTTACAATTCGCAGTAAATAGGTTTATTTTTTTGCGTTCAACATCCAGTTTTTTATTTGTTCCCTCAATTTTCGCAGATTCCAAGTAAATATTTTCATCACAGTCTTTAAATATGGACTTTGCCTTGTTAAGTGCACCGGGTGAAATTGAAACTCCTTTCCCACTGGCAGTCTGAAAGCCATAGCCTTCCACTGACTGAGGCGATAAAGTTTCTGAGGTAAAAATCTTTGCAAAAACTTCTTTAGGATCACTGCTGGATTTCTGTTCTTGAAAGACCTTCTCACTGTCAAAGGAAGGACAACCCACACCATCAGATATTTCAGTTTCTAAGTGTGGCTGAGCTATTTTCATAGAGGTGTTACTCCAAGAAACTGCTTTTGTTTTCTTAAGGCAAGTTATTGACATAGAGGCATCATGTTTTCCAGAAGCATTTTCCTCTAAGCTGTCAACATCATTAAGAAGTTTTCTTGCGTGCAGAAGAGCCTTTTCAGACACTTTCAGCTTTGCTCCACCGGCTGTACTAAATCCAAAAAGACTATTGGAGTCAACACAAACAACATCTGTTTTTTCACCTAAACAATTCTGCTCTGGTCCTTCATTTTCAGCCAACTGTATATTTATCTCTTTAAGAGCTCCAGTTACATCTCCACAGCTGAAATTTCCATCTTGTTCAGTCTGAACATAGGTTTTATTTTCTGTGTTCATACTGTCATAAGTATTGTCTAAAGGCTCAGTTTCAGCATCCACCTTGACTTTCCTATTAAATCTGGATTTTTGATCATCCTCTTCAAAAAAGTACCTTGCACTGTTTAAACTCTTTTCTGAAATGCTTATAGCTGTCCCTTTAGCAGTTTTAAAACCAAAACAATTAACTGGATCATTAACACTGAAACAAGATGTTACACTTTTCATTTCAACTAAAGAAATGTCTTCAGCCACTGCCAAAGACACCATGGCATTTTGTGTTTTCTTTGACATGGTGCATGGTAATTTGGCAGACTCCTCAATTTGAATGCGATCAGAATCATTTACTGAAAAAGTGTTGATCTTGACGGGATGCTTTCCTTTCGCAACATCACAGCTAAAACTATCATCAAAGTCAATTCCGTTGAGTATATCGGGATCCCACTCTTTCTCTGCAGTGTGGTTGTTGGAGTCAAGCTTTGTTCGTTTGAACTGGGTAAACTCATGTTGACTATTTGCTTCCTCCAAAAGACTGCACAATTCTGTAACATCAGCCTTTTGAGATGCTGTCAAAGTGCCGTTTCCCTCATCACCATCACGGCTGGAGTTCACTGCGGTGGGTTTGTGCTCGCTACTTATGTCGAACACAGTCTGTCTTTCAGCATGTCTTTTTAAATCCAAATTTTCATGAATGCACTTTGATGAGTCTGAACCTCTCCCCAGTTTCTCTTTCAAAAGAGTCTCTGTTTGAAAGCCAACATTTGAAACTGTAATATTCCTCTTTGAACCGGTTTTATAATCAGAGTGTGGTGAAGAGCAGCTTGAAATATTCATTTTCAAAGTCTTTGGACTGTCACTTGTCGGAGCATCACTAACACACACTCCCGTTGCATTTTGAGAGAAGACGGACTGTGCTGTGGGTGATCTATTCACATTACTGCTACCTGAAAAAGCTTTGCACAATGTTTCTATCGTCTGATGTTTTGGAGTAGTTCCATTTAAGGTGTTGATTAAAACATCTCCTGCAGCTTCATCTAATAATGTTTTGGCCTTCATTATGGCCTCATCAGGTATGGAAATGGCCTTGTTGTTTGCGGTTTTAAAAGAAGGAAAAAACTCTTTGATGTCTGCACACAAGGCTGTCGTACCATCCAAATCTGAAAAAGTGGTGGGGCAACCACTGTCATGACTGATTTCAAAAGTTGTTAGCATGACTGTTGACTTGTTTGGAGAGGTCACGGATATATCTGCTAAATCTAAGATGCCATTGTGACTACCATCTTTGCTCTTCTCCTCAAGTTTTGCTTTATGATGCTCTCTGCCATTTCGATCACACTGTACAGTCACATCAAGCTGTGCTCTTGGCATTATTTCCTGTGTGAAATCCTCTGCAAATGCCTTGGAAAGCTGTGTCATATCCAGTTCAAGATCAAGATCATGGATTTTTGGAGATAAATGTTTGACATCTTGGTGCTGTGTTTGATTATTGACTGCATTGTCACTGACAACTTTGGATTCACTTAGCTCACTAGACACCTCTTGCACAGAGGGATTTTCTGTAAAATTCAGAGTAAAAATGTTCAAAATACACACACATACAAAATACTTAACAAAAAAAAAGCAATACATTGAACACCCTACCTTTGAGTGTTTGGTCCAAACATTCCGGTTGAGTTTCTTTGTATCCAATTGCTGTCTTTGACAGATCTGAACTTGGCACTTGATACACAAACTTTCTGGGCTTTCTAGAAAGCATAAAAGCAGGCGATTTGTCTAACAAAGACTTCTGACACTGAGCTCCTTCTGGATAAGACTTGAGTCTTACACTCTGTGAAAAAGTTTGGCTATTTTCCGCAATGCAGTTGAAAACAGTATCACCATTAGTTTCGCTGGATGCTACAGTGTTGTTATTGATCATCAAAGACGAGTCCGGACAATCTCCATTAAGAAGGGATTCTGATAAACCTAGTGGGGTCCATTGAACGAGATCTTTATTTTTGCTTGGGCTTTTTGTTTCTGCATCATCCATCAATTTTCTTTCTGCCTCTGAAGTTAGAACAACTGATTTGACGTCGTTTGAGGAATCGATTCTTCTCCTTCTGATCTTCTCTTTGGTTTTGATTCTTCGCAGAGTTGAAGCGCTGTTGCTAAAGAATATTGACAACACATCCTCAGCACCATCAAGAACATTCTGCACTGTGCTGCGGACTTCTCCATCTTCTATAGCGCAGGGAACCTTCTGCTTCCAAAGACCACTTTTGTCAAGAGATGCACTTGGAGAGCAAACAGGCTTTTCTCCCAAGGCATCAGCCTGAATAGTCTCACTTTTGGCTATCAATGAAGAGAATAGATCAGAATAGTTAGAATTATCTTGGAGTTAATGATATTTGTATGCTTTTGAAATTAAAGAAATAGTTCACCCAAAACTGAAAATTGTGGCATCATTTACTGCCGAACACAAAGGAAGATATTTTGAAGAAAGTTTGTAACCAGGCTGTTTTGGGGCATTGACTTCCATAGTATATTTTTTCCTACTATGGAAGTCGGCAGAACAAAGAAATTCTTACAGATTTGTAACTACTCAAGGGTGAATAAATGATGACAGAATTTTCATTTTTGGTGAACTATTTCTTTAACTATTTTGTTTTATTTTCTGTATAGTCTCCAACATATGGTGTCACACTCACCATCTTGTTTTAGTGTAGCATCACTCAAAGTTGCATTGCTTGTTAAGCCTTTCGAAAGAGATGGGAAGAGTTTCCGCACAAACTAGTGTATAGGAAAAAAGCCGTCTCTCAGCTTATCAGTCACCACAACCCAACATTCTTTCTATTATATGTAGATATTCAGATTTGCACTTACAATTGCTTCTTTGTCTTTGATGCCACTTGATGGAGCAAGTTCCTCGGTCTTAGCTGAAGAGAAATAAGAGCAACTCTTGCTGAATAGCTTAAATCTGATCAGAAGACCAAAGCCAACACATGCAAGTCAATAGATTCATGATACAATGGATTAATAAAATGTATTTTTTTAATAAATTTAACACATTTGTGTTTCCTCAGCCACTGCATTTCATTTTACATTCTCCTCTAAAATTACCTAAAGAGACAAGACTTTCATTTTCATACAAACACAATTAATTTCACACTTGTGCAGTATTAAAGTGGGAGTTCAAATGCAGTTTTTTTTACATACGCAGTATCACAGTGGGAGTCAAAGAGGATGGCGTGTTAAAGGAGCTGGTCCAAGATAGGTCAGGGTTGATTTGTGCCCCAAGGCTCTCAGATATCTGTTTTGCAACACGTGCCTGTAACATAAAACTTTATGATTAATGTCAGGAATCCCATGAGAACTTACTGTGTCTGCAACCACATTTTACTTTTGGAATGTGACATATTCCTAGAACAGGACTGCTTATAAGAATAAGAGGGTGCTTTAAAAAGATTGACACTAGCTAAAATTTTAAATTTTGCTGAAAGAGGCATTTTTGCTTGGACAGACATGCATGGCATAAAGTACATATGCAAAAAAACAAAAGCATGCATTAATAAAATAAACAAATATGCTATAATCAGATTTGTATTCACTTACCAAAGACCTTTTTGGCGTATCCTGAAGGTCTGTGGTGTCACATATGGAAGATATAAAAAATAAATAAAGTGCAGTATTCAATATTAGAGTTGAAAACAACGTTAAAAGAAAGAAAAATTTAAGATAATCTAAAACTCGCTTACCAAAGCAATCTCTAGTTTTCTCACAGGATCTATCAAACCTTTCACTAAAAAGGATAGGAGAGAAAATGACTTTAAACTTCCTGCTTGACTTTAATAGTTTGCATTAAATTAATATTCTCGTAGTCATAAACAAACTACCCGTCTTTGGCTGAACCAAACAAACATGGACTTAATTCTGTCCAAGGAAAAGCTGAAGAGTCTCCTCCATTAACCACTGTGTGGAAGAAAAAATATTTTACAGGACTATGTCCTACTTACTCCATACATCATACATAACACAACAACTGTGATACCTTCATAAGGTGACTCTTCATTAGGAACAGAAGCAGGGGACTGAAAGTGTCCTTGCTTGAATATTTTGGGTGTCGAAAACAGCTGACTGGCCAGGGCTGATGTTTCTGGTACTTTGATCGTCTCCTCCTCCTCAGCTTTTGAACGGTCAGTGAATACTTCATCTCTAGAAGCTTTTGCAGTCAACTCCTCAAACCAGTCAGGATTAAGAGGTCCAAGCTCTTAATTCACAATAAATTAGATCAGTTTCACAAAATTGAAATATGGCAATATGGCTAAATACAGATATTTAGTTTCTTTTTTTTGTTCATTGTGTCTACCTTTGTCAATCTGATGAAAGAAGCTGTCAAACATGCTGCCATGAGTGTGATGGGGTTAAATCTGTAGTGGACCTACAGACAAACAAATAAAAAACATTAAAATGTAATTCGTCTTTATCTCGTATCTCTGACAAGTATGTATCTGGTTTATACAACGTACTTTTGTGATCGAGATTAAAGTAACTGCTCTTTGTCATGCGTATTACTGTTTACTCAGCTATCTTAAGTTAGCTACAAACAGGAAAACACATCTGGAAGTTACCGCAAATAAACGTGTTGGCACAGATGACGGCTTTCTGTAACTTCAGGTATTTGAACGTTCATTGAAATCTCCGATTTGAGATGTTTTATTCCCGGAAATGTTGTGAGAGGATCTGTTTATTCTACGCGTGGATAAAGCGGGTCGAACACATCCCGCCAATAAGCGCCGTGTCGTCAACGGAAGAGCAGTTGTCTCGACCAATCAAAACGGGCGCGTCAGTTTAGGGGGCGGGCTTACCTTCGTCACTGAGTCGAAACTGGAAATAGTTTATAGTTCATGAAAGAGAGAAAGAAAGGGAGTATATATGCTTCTGTTGTATTCCATTCTGAAACTTTTTTTAAAACTTTGATCAATCAAAAAGGTAAGCTTTCGATGTAGTGTCCATTGTTTTGGACATTTATTTTCAGTAGTTTAAATTATGTACGATTTTTTTAGTTTATCTACTTTTTTGTCAGTAAAAACATAAACAAATTGCACAGTCGACAAAAACTAAATTTTGTGTCTTTATTATTTCCATTGTGGTGCACCAGGGGGCGCACTGCCATAAACATACTACATAATGCATTGCTTGATTTTAGTTATGCTCCTCTCAATTAATGTTACCTTTAGGAAAATGTAATACATTATAATATAGTTCAACAATAAAAAATAACAACAAACATCATAAAAACATGGACATTTACAAATCTAAGAGCAGACACGCAAGTATCAAAATAATAATAAAAAACACTGAATAAACAGACTTTTTTTATTAATATTATTTATTGATCGATTTATTGCATGCACACTTTCATACATCAGACAGCAAAATAAAACCATAAAAATAAAATCTTACAAGTATGGGCTTCACTCCCACTACTATTTACAAACCTATCTTTCATTTAAAATAATTTCTTATTCCATAAATATCTCTTTTTTTATGGTACATATCTTTGCATGCTTGGCCATTTCAATAGGCAGACTAGACATAATTCCATCCTATAAAACTATACCATTTTATGATGATCAAAACACTATGATATTTATTTTAGGAATATAAATAAATCTTCTAGGAGCAACTAAACAGTAGAAAGACATTAGTAAAACCAAACACCCCCATACATAAATAAGTGCTGGATGATCCTTTTAAGCATCCAGGTCTCTCTGATAGTAGCATTGCATTGTGTTAGAGACATTCTGTCTGTACGGATAAAAGCCGCGGCAGGGGTGAAAAGTCTGAGCTTGTTACACATTTTTTACAAAAGCCACATTAAAAATGGCTTACAGCTTTTATTTGAAATAAAAAAAGCAAGAACAGAACATTTATGTGTCATCAAGTAACTGAGAGCACTGAAGTTTCAAAACATTCTCTCTAAGATGAAAAGTTTCACTTAGTGTGAGGCATTGCACATTTTCCCGTAACGTATAATGGTAGATGTGAGCAGGAGGAGCCATTCGTGGAGCTTTGGTATACATTTAATGCCTGCAGTAGTAGAGGCCCCATTTCAGAGGCAGGGGGCGGCCTCTTACATACACAGTAGTGCAAAAAAGCCAAGGATTTGACTTCTTATTGTGTCCCCGTTGCATTTTTATAAGCTTTATTAGCTGTACATCCTTGAAGCTCTTAAGGTAAGCAGAGGCAGGACAGTAATGAGTGCACTAGGGGAGAACAATATGAAGGCAGCAGCAGCTTCAGACAGGGTGGAAAGAAGGCCAGTTCCCGCCTGATTCCTTAAAGGTGGACTCAAAGGCTGATGCCAGTCACGCTGGAGTCAGGAAGGAAGGCAGTGATGGCCCGGTAGCCCTGTGCCCGTCGAATCATGTCTCGGATCTCACAGTTGAGCTCAGTGAGTCGGTTGCATATCTCAGACAGGTCTTGTTTGGAACCGACCAGGGCAAAGGTTCCCGTCTGACCCAGAGTTTGGTGCCGGAAATAGATGTTGAGTAGAGTCTGAATCTCATTCTCGGAGTTGCTGCCGAAGATGTCACTTGGCCATATTTTCCTGAAACAAAGTGAAAATACAAAGCACTGAGTATTACGCTAACCGCATTCATTTTCTGTTCCTGATCTATAAATTGAAAATGCAATGAATAGTCCACCCTGAAAAACTGTCTTTACAAACGTCTATGGATTTTATTTCTTCTGTGGAACACAAAAGATGATATTTTCATTAACTGTATATTTTTTTTTTAATGGAAGTCAAGCTGGAATCAAAATGGTTTGGTACTGTAGCTATTGTTCTTCACAATATCTTCTTTTGTGTCCCACAGAAAGATAAGAATTTTTTTGGGGGGGTGTACTAACACTTCAGGTTCCAAAATTATGGAGCCCTGGAGAAAAAATAAACAATTTGAGTGCACGATTAATTCACTCCCTCGATTTACTAGATCAGGCACACAATTTACAAATTAATTTCCTCGTTTTAAGTAAATCGTGCACTCTGTGTAATAATAAGGTAAATTGTGCACATGAAATATGAATTAGTTGTAGCCTACTTAAGTACGCATTCTCATAAACATGTTAGGTTATGGACAGAGACACTTTGATTTTATTTTGAGTTGGGAATGAGTTATAGAGATATTCTCAAAAGCCTTGCAGCGTTACATGGAATCATTTAAAGTGAAAGGCATCTACATAGCAGAGAACTGGAGGACTCTACTGTACCAGTGACGTTACAATGACACAAATTATATTAAATGCACGATTTACTTAAAATGATGGAACAAATTACTATATTGTGCACATTTCAAGTGCAGGGCTCTGTACAATATCAAAACATTAAGTGCTTTCAGTGCTCAGTGCTTTGCTACAATCTGTATTGTTAAAAGCGCTATATAAATAAAAGTGACTTGACTTGACTTGATTAAGCTTCAATCATTTCTCTTGGTGGGAAGTTTACCTGCATTCCTGTATGTAACGGATGGCTCTGGAGAACTCGTTTGTTTTTAGGCTTTCTAGAATGGCTTGCACAGCAGCTTCAGAGGAACTGTAGGGGGATTCAGTAGTGGGATCTCTCTGCTCGGCTGCTGGATCATCGGTCACTGAGGCTGCTGCTGCCCGCAGGTTACTCTTCAACTCACTCAACTCTCTGGACATGTTCTGAAGCTAAAAGGGAGAACACTTAAACACACATGGAGCTCTGTACTAAAGCACAATTTGCAAGCCAGACTTTTTAAACTCAGATGATGAGACACTGATGTCAACATACCTCGGGTAAAGAGTTAATTGCGTGAACCTGGCCAATCAGTTTACAGTAAGACTGAAAAAGCAGCAGCAGTTGAAAGTGGAGTTTGTAGAGTCTTTGACAAAGCTCCAGTTGCTGTGAACGAGCATACACAAAATGAACACCAAAATCATCTTCTTTAGAATATAGGAAATTATTACACAACAGTTACAGCATAGGATACAAACAACAAGAAAGATACAAAAGTGTTTTCGGTTTAAAATAAAAAATTAGGCCTGCATGTGAAACAATTTCAACAATACAAGCATTTGGAAAAGTGAAAAAGAAAACACGAGGTTAAAAAGATTTGATAAAACTTACTGCAAGAGATTCCATTTGCTATAAAGCAGGCATTGCGAGACAAAAGGTAAGAAGTGAGAAGGAAGAGAAGTTTTGAATATAGTGTGAAATCATGCAGCCCAGTGGCACATGCAATATAAAGCATGAGCTCCATCGTGCATGAGCAGAAAAAGTGAACAGACAAGCATAGAAAGAAAAACGATCACAACTGTGCCCTCTTATTTTAATTTTTGCACTGTGCTGGGTACCATATGCCTTTTTTATTGCTTTAACTGATTATGACTTGAAGGGAAGACAGTATGGATATTTTAGGTTACATTTTAGAGAGTTTTTAGGATTTCTTTAAAGCCTAGCATAGAACAAGCCTCTTAACAAACATAATACTAGGGGGCGCTGTTGTGAATCGACACAGTACAAGCTTAAAGGGAAAGTTCACGTATATGTCTTTCTTCTTTCTGACGAATACGTCAAAAAGTACTGGCTCTTCCAAGATTTATAATGACAGTGATTTTGCAGCAAAAGTTAGTTAATAAAGGCCTTGTGAGTGAAATATGTTTGTGTAAGAATAATTCACGAGAGTGGTGTTTCAGCAGATGATGTAGGACGTAGGCACAGCGTAAGCTCCATTGAGAATATGCTAGTCCCAGGAGAACCAAGTTTTGCTTAAATTAACGGAAATGCAGTCTCCTCTTGGCTTATATCAAAATCCTCCAATATTTTCTTTACAAATCCTCATTTTGTGCTTCTAATTTGTGACT
>JAUMHI010000057.1:12597330-12639373 GCA_032359435.1 Enteromius unitaeniatus | reverse complement strand
TGCTTCCGCATTCATCACTTCTCATTGGCGCTTACGCTTGGCGTTTGTTTCTTACACAAATGTCTCAAAAAGGTCTTTATTCAGAGCCATGTGGAGCACTTTCTATGATGGATTTATGCATCTTTTTTGCAATCTTGACCACTATTGACCCAGGACATTTTTTAATATAACTCCAATTGTATTCGTCTAAAAAAAAGGGAAAAAAAGAAATCAATTACACCTTGCATGGCTTGAGGGTAAGTAAATCATGGGGTAGTTTTCATTTTCAGGTGAACTATCCCTTTAAAGTTAAAGAGCAGACAGATAGAAAAGAGATGTCACTCACAGAGCTATCACAGAACAATCGAAATGCAGAAAATATAAGAAGTACATTGAAATGGAATCTGTAACACATTTTGGTCAACTTATCTCACACATATTTCAGGATACAAGAGACATTACAGTGGCATTAATCAGTAGACAATGCAGCCATACTTAAACATTGACACAGAAGTCCAATTTTTTCACAAGGGAAAAAAGAATGACAGAAACGCATGCACTATTTGTGGTAAAGGGAAACACTGTAGTTTTTAGGTGTTAGACAGCAGAACTGTTAGTCAAAGCTTCAGTCCGCAAAATGTTGAGATCTTCAATAATAATGACATTCCTTTACTAGTTTTCTCTGGAGTGGCTGACTATCTAGCTGAGGTTTCATACCTTCTCCTCCGTTTCAGCGGGCTGATAGATTATCACTCCATCTCCAGTGCATTTGGGGAAACTAGCCTTACAGTTGCGTAGCCACTGGAAGAGTCATAGGTTGAACAGTAAGTTGAAAAGAACAAGCTTTCAGTACGATTTATTTTTTAAATAATCGAATTCTGCTTTATTGTACATACTGATATGACTGCCTCCTTTTTGTTGTTGTAGGTCTCTAAATACTCCTGCAGCTCTAACACATTAAACTTCATCTTCTCCAAGAGCCCATAAGACACAATCTGAAACACATATTTAAGAGCAAAGTTTTAAAATGCATACAGTACATGGCACACATACACATTGAATGAGGAATTGAATGGAACACTACCACTGGTGCTTAACTAATTTGTATTCTGGATATAGCATTGACACAATTCATATTCAAACTAGAAACTCACAGTGTCTGCATCAACAAACAACGTGGGGCATTCAGAGCAGGATGTCAGCATCTGGGACGACCTTACAAACTTCGCTCCAATTCCGCGAAGGCCATCGCCAAGATAACCAGCAGCATCACAGGTCAAGGTGCAGAACTTAGTCTGTATACTCTGGAGGTCAGAAACAACATATCGTGTTTAATTTGTCGAGACCAGCATGTTGTCAGTACAAATAGAATATAATCAAAGACATGTCTTCAAAAACTCTGGCACTACTGAGTTGTCAGCTTTGTGTGGTGAACCAAAGAAAATTCAAGTTAATGAATAACATCGACATCAGTTGAAATCAACGATACAGCCTGCAATGCTTAGGTTTTTAAAAAAGTGTCAGTTGATTTATTTCGCTTCATGATCTTTGTTGAAGCTGCTTTACTCAAACTACATAATTAGGACCAGTGACAACCTGTATCTCTGTGAGTTACCTGAAAAAGTGAGGAGAAGACTTGGAAGGTGTAAACCGCACAGGAACCATCCGAGTCTGCCACCAGCTGGTTGAGATGATTGCGCCAAGCCTCCTCGGCATCGTCGCACACAGTCGGCTGGAAGGCAGCCAGGATGGCAGAGAAAAAGGGAGAAGGTGGAGGGGAGGAACGGGACTCTAGCAACAGCTCTTCCTTTTCTTCTTCTGCCTGCGCCACAGAACTCTGCTGGTCTCCAAACCCGCTGGAGGAAGTGAGGGATAGAATTATGTGGTGAGGAAAAAAAACATCAGCTATGAGAAACTCGTGATAAGTCTGACTTTGTTGAGAGTTTGAAGCTCACAGGCAGTACCTGGGCACACAGCTTGTCTCGTTGTCAGTAAAGAAGTTGTTTTCATTCTGGGGTGTGTCTGCTGTCAGGATGTCAGAACAACTGAAGGCAGGCGGCGACTCGCAAATGCAGAGTGAGATATCGTTCTCAATCACAATGGCTTCTTCATCTTCAGCTGAATCCTCAGTCTAGATTTAAACAGGATTCACAAGAAGTAAGAAAAGTATTTAGGACAACAAAAACATTTATTGTGAAAAAATAATATATATTTATATATAAGATCAGATTATGTGGGTGAATTTCCCATTCTGAGATGATATTAAGATGGCATTAGTGACTGATCAAAACTGATTTATTGTTAATTAAACGATTGTCTTTTTGATCATTGCTGTAGCTAAAATATAGAAGTGATTCCCCCAAGTGTCATCTCCATAATTTACAAACTGCTAAACATTTCTATTGTTAAATATTTTTTAAATGTTAAATTACACTTATTTAATTTTTAATCAAATTTTAATTAAAACACTGATTTAATTATTACATTTATTTTAATTAGGGTGGTAAAAATAAAATAAAATAAAATAAAAAATGGTCAACATTTTTAAAAAAGAATAATACATGTATTAATTTAAAATATGTAGATAAATAATAGTTGAAATTAAAAAAAACACAAAACAATGCATGTATTTATAAATAAATATTCACTAACCTTTCATAACTAAAACTCTTCATGCTGAGAATCGAATTGTTTTTCTTTTTTTATGTTATTAATACTTTTCAATAAAACTTTTCAAATTCAGATATATTAAGAGACCTTTAAAAATTGGAGGGCCAATTTCTGATTGGTCTGGTCTCATGGCTATGGCCACAGGCAATGGGTACACTCTCTTTATTTGGCCCTTTAGCATTTAGCATGTGAGTGATGTTATAGCCTTGCCACCCACAGAGAAGCCATACACATTGCCCTAGTGGCTCATCCAGAGCCTCCTTCTGAGACTGTGGTATGCAGTGGTAGGCCTCAAAGTCGAAAAGCGGTTAGCAGAGAACTGGTTAGCAGATAGAAACGGGGAGCCTTTGAAGAGCAAGAATTACTTGCCATGCTGCTTTGCACATTAATCTAATGCTCCCATACTACAGGCACGTCATAGAAAAACAGTATCAGCCAACTACTCCCTAAAATCTACCCACGCTAAAAGCCGAGCCAGACAGATAAAGCAAGCACAGAAAGAGATTTTGTTTTCAACCATGTTAATGGAAAAACTCCAGAACAGAAGTGCGGTATGAGTAGGAATGTGTCTGCCCCCAAAGATCAGCCATTTTGAAGCCCTTATTCACCCGATGGTTCGAGCCCTCAGGTACTGAGATCTCAAAGCTGGGTGTTGGGGTGGAAAGAGGAATTGGGTCAGCTTGAGTGTTGTCAAAGGAGATGGGAGGTGAGTCCATGGGGTTTAGCTCCTCAGTAGGAGACAGGCTGACATTCTGAAATGAGAGAGTTTAATTAGACATTCAGTTTTTTTTATAGATTTCTATAAAACAGATTGTTAATATAATACTATACTTTATTTGGTTTCATCCGAAATATCTAAAATTATGTCCAGAAGACAAACTAATCTTTTACGGAAGCGGCATTCGGGTAAGTGATTGATTAACAAAATGTTCATTTTGGGGTGGAATAGCCATTGAAGTGAACAAAATATGAACGGAAATGCAACATTACTAGTTGTGAGGCTGAGAGGATCTGGCTGGCTGTGAGGGACTCTTCCTCAGAAGACTCGTCAGAATCATCATGGACGATTGGACACAGGCTTGGTGAGCTTCCTGAGAGCTGGCTACAATCCTCCTCCAATGGTTGCGCTTCAGCCTGGTCCAGACTGTCAATAGAACGCCTCCGTGCACCCCAGTTGAAGCTGTCAACTGTCTCACCCTGTCAGAAAAAGGGTAAGAGAAATAAAGAGTCCTTTGAATTGGTATATGGCACACAGCCAAAGGCTACAGCATGCTGTATTTGTGAAGGTGCTCAGTCTGTGAGTTTGTTATATAAGGATCTCTAAACATATATAGGATTAAAGAAAACCGCAACACAGGAACTCATTTCTTTCTTACTCCACAAGTAAGTAATAAAGTGCCTGGAGGGCATTTCTTTTGGAGGAGGCTCAAGTTATCACTGCAGCCACATGCCTTGACATCAGAGTCAAGAGTCAACATCCACATTCCTTCACAGATCCAGTTCAGCTGTTTACAAAATGCTTTCCTTTGGCAACTCAAAAAGTCGCTTTTACCACACTTCTTTAATCAATTTCTTTTATATTCATACTTGACCAAAACAAAATGGTAAGGAGGATAAAGTCTTTAATACTGTTACACTATAGGTTGGAATGAAAGTATGATGATTACTCAAATTTATCCAGAAGGGAGAATTTATTTAAAAGGCTGAATCTGCCCTTTTAAGTGTGTCTGTGGCATTGCAGCTTCAGCAAATTTGGAGAATGACCTCAATGAACTGACTCTAATGATTTCATAAGAGAGTGCAAACTAGAGACGGCCAGGCTATTAAAATGCAGACATACTAAAATATACTAAAAAACGCATAAGCAGTGACTAAACAGCTATAGAGGCTAACCACCAATTAATTTTTAGATTTTCTAAAACACATTACAGTTCAGAAGTTCAGGGCCAGTAAGATTTTAGAAAAGAAGTCTCTTATGCTCACCAAAGCTCCATTGCTTTGACCACAAATACAGTAAAATTGTAATATCGTTGAATATTAGTCAAATTCAAAATGACAGTTTTCTAAATTAATATATTTTTTCCTGAGATTTTTGTTGCGAAGCTGAACTTTCCAGCCACACAATCTTTCAGAAATCATTCATAAATGCTGATTTGGGGATCAGTCAGGGTGATTAGTATTCTTTTGGTAAACAAGATACTTTTTTTCCAAAACTACATAATTTATTTGAAATCAAAATCTTTTATAAATGTCTTTACTCTCTCTTTCAGTTAAAAAAATCTTATAGACCCTAAACTTTCAAAATTCTATGATAAACAAATACACAAATAAAACTAAATGTTTGTAACATATTCTGTAAATGTAAAAATCATCTATGCTAGAATTTCATCTGTCCAATCTTTTGTTTGGTTTTATTGTATCTGTTTTGATGTGCCATTGTATTTTGAACTTGTTTAAAACAATACTATACTTCCAGGCAGAGTTATAGACATGCATCACAATGCACACCATGTGAGAAACACAATATCATCTTGTCCTACACACAGCACAACACTCCTGGATTCCTGTGCTTACCTGCATCTCCTTGATGGCACAGACATAAACAAGGAGAGGAGAATGCATTACAGTAAGTTAAAGAATGTTACAGTGGTATTGCACAAACAGTGCAACAGTTTATTTCTGCAAAAGGTTTAATGCTCAGCACTGCATTCCCCAAAGGTCCACTTTACTGCAGTCCAAACAAAGTTTGGCTAAGTAATTTCACAAGAGCAAAACAATCATTTTGGTTTCATTTGTGAAATATCTGCTCACCTCTCCGTCTTCTAGTTCCACATCCAGGAAATCAAAGTCTCTGAACACACGGAACTGTTGTTCTGAAGTGGTGTCATCCATGTTTTCTGTGTCCCGTGTGCCGTCCTCTGAGGACACCAGACTGGGCTGGTGCTCAATCAGGTCCAGTTCCCCACAGGATGAGAAAATCACCTGTAGGAAATGCTTAAGAATGATTTATGAAATATTTTCAAATATTTAACACTGAATGGATAACATATATGCGTCACTTACAGATGGGTTCTTGGTGAGTCCAACTTCTTGGCCACACAAAGTTAATACATTCACCAACTTCTCACGAGTTCTTTTCTAAATTGGGAGATAAATTACAAAATAAATAAAATAATTCATTATTAATTAATTAAATGTAAATAAAACAAAATTATATAAAATAATCATTCAATTAAATTAAAATACAAAATAAAATGACAAAAAAAATGCATTAAATAAAACATTCAATTATAGGATATATTTAAACTCCTTAGCAAATGTCAGAACCTCAAAGAGTGTATGTGTGAGTACTCACCTGGGAAGACTGTGGTCGTTTCCAGCTGACAGGCACCAGCACGTGGTTGTTTTGGTAGGAGCCTGAGGATGTAGAGGAGGTACTGCGTGTCACAGTAACCCCTCCTCCATCTTTCCCATCTTGCCTTGGAGAACCGTGAAGCTCGTCATATCTCCGGCCAATCACCGGTGTCTAAAACACACACAATGTCACACACCATTAAGCCCAGGGATTTCACGTCTGCTCGTTTCTTTTCATGTCATGAGCTTATGGCCCTTGGCCCAAAAGTCTTTATTCCGGTGAATTCCCTTCGCTTACATCAAGTTGCCTCAGATCCCGATCAACAATTCAGAACCTGCTGGAAAAAGTGGATGCCTATTCTCAATGGCTGTACTCCTCTGTGTCTCGTAGTGGAGCTTTGAAAAACAGAACTTCAATAAAGTCAGCCAAACAAAGCTTGGGGGAATGTCAGGATTTCCCGTATTGACTTCACCTGTCCTTAATTCCTGTGAAATCCTTTCTGCTGGGATGGAATGGAGCATGTTTTGAGTTCCCTGTCAGTTTTGAGTTTTTTTTCTGACCGTCTCGCCCACTTGCTAGAGGCTAAATACGTCCCAGAGGTATTTGACAGAGGGCAGAGGAGTCTGCTTTGAGACTCTAGAAGGGCGGTCCAGCTCTCAATGCTCTAGAAGCAAAGCACCACAGCCGGACTGACATCATTTCCTGGAATTCATGCACTACACAAATAGCTCCCTGTTTGGTTCCCACACTTTAATAAGGCCTGGTTGTTCATATTTCCTTACCTTCACAGTTTGTTTAAAACAAATGTTACTGTACAATAATAATAATAAAAAAATGCATCACTCCACCTTGGAAAATGTGGACAAACCTATGAGGATGGCAGCATTTGGTGGTTTGCTGGCATTGCTCATTTTTACATACTATTCACCATCTCAGCTTTACTAATGTAATGTAAACCATGACTTAAAATAACAACTTTCTATTTTTAATAATAATAAAAAAAATCATCATCATCATTTTGATGATAAAATATTTTAATAATAATACTAATAATATCTAATAATAAAAACAATATACTTTTTCAGCTTTTTTCTCTGTGTTGTGCATTTAAAATGACTAAAATAAATATAATATAAGAGTATAAGAGAATATATGAGTTTACTGTTTTTTTCCCCAGTCTTACTTTTTACTTTGTTTTTCATGTGCACTTAATTTTTTTAAATGAGTAACGTTATAATACTTTATAATACAATATAATATAATTGTATTAAATAAATAATATCATATAGAATTTAAACCATCAACTTATGGAAGTATAGGAAATTATATAGTAACCAAAAACTTTTTTATCTTCTTTAAAAAGTCACCACCCTTTCTCTACATTCCAGCAGCACACTCATCCTCTTACGTTTATGAGGTGCAACCCTGGGATGGTTTTTAAACAGTGCTGAGTTTACATGCATGCTGGATAGTTTTTGGTTGCTACAAGAATGATTTTCAATCATTTATGTATAAGCCTCATGAGAAACATCAATTCAGTGTCCAAACTTTTGGCTTGTACTGCATAATGACAAAAAAGGAAGGAAGACAAATAAAGACATGTCATACCTCTGAAATGTCAAAGTGAAAGTCAAGGGTCTTTCCAGGCAGGGCTTTGGAGGGTGTGTCCCAAACACGCCTGACATCCACAGTGGATGCGTTACTCAGCGGGGACGAAGGCGAAACCAGACTAGCCGAGCGGGAGACCACCAGCTTTAATATGTTCAAGGCTTCCTTCCAGTGTGCAGTCTGAAGTCACAGAAACAAACACAAAACAGAACTCAGTTATTCTCAAAGGACACATTCAGAAGCTAGCTCACCTCTCAAAGCATTACATACAGTCAGTCAATCTATCTTCGTCTCTTCTTCTGCCGAGAGAAACACATGAGTGGCGCGAGAAGCAGTAGTTGAGAGCAGCGTCTTTGCTGTGAGGCCACACTGAAGGCCTCAGTAATGTGGACAGCAGCCAATAGGACTGACTGTTTATAGACTGCTGCTGGGTGTGCCTTTGGATTTATAGGCCTGGCACAAGGTCATGTTTTTTAATTCTCTTTTTTTCTCCCTCCGAAGGAAGAGTTGAAAAATGGAAAACCAGTATTACTATGGATCTAACACAGCTTGAAGTTTTGCAATAAATATTGCGTATTGTGTGTAAGATGATCACTGATTTGTTATGTCTTCATGTTGTGTTTCCTTGAACCATTTGATCTATATTATTTTTATATTATAAAATACGATAAAATAATATATAAATGTAATCTTAATATTAGATGATAAACTAATGTTTCTTTGGTGACTAACTGAAACCATTGTTTGAATTTAAAGTGTAAATATTACAAAAATGGAAAAATATAAAATAAAGCTAAATAGTCAGAAAAATAAATGAAAGACAATAATTCAAAATATTATGTTAATTAGTACAAATGATCAAAGCACATTAAAATTTATTTAAATGATAACTAAAAAATGCAAATTCAAGCTCATCCAAAATATGAAAAAAATACTAAAATACAAAAATCTAGTATTGCGATAAATCGCATACAAAATAAGTTTTTGTTTGCATAATATATGTGTGTTCTGTGAAAGCTTATTATACAGTATACATATATACTGTAAAAACACACACATACAGTATATATTTTGAAAATATTTATATATATATTTACAAGTTTATATTTATATTAATAAATATAAGATTTATTATTACATTTATATTAATTCAAAAATATATTTAATGCATAAACACAATTTTTCAGAAATATATACATGCATGTGTCTGTATTCATACATACATAATAAATACAAACAGCATAAATACATATATTATTTAAACAAAATGTTTTTTTGGATGTGATTAATCACGATTAATTGTTGACCGCAATAAACTATTTTTATCATAGTATATAAAATAACATTGCATTGTAGGTCATTATGGTCAAAGGCATAATTAATTGACTACATTTTGATTGAAGTTGTGGAACAAATTCCATAAATGAATTCTGTATGTATTAAAATTAAGAGTCACACCTGAACAAACTTCTCTATGGTTGTTAAAACTTCCATGTTGAAGAGTTTGGCTTGAATACCACTCAGGTCCATGTGACTCAGCAGACTGTAGATGATTTGCAGAAGAGTTTGTTGCATGCTGGGTAATCCTTTCTCCAACAACTGTTTACAAAACACAGAAAGTTTTCACATGTACGTTCTCATTTTTATCTAGTTTATCATACTTTTTTCATTGATATTAAAAATGTTGTATGGTTAACTTTTATTTGCGGTCTTCTTTACCTCCGCCATGTAAGTAACCATGCCAAGTGTGCTATCACTAAACGCTTCATGCAGGTAGCGGCACACCACATTGACCCAAGAGAAGCAGTCTCGAGTATAGGAGTGTGTTTTGTACAGTGTCATCACATGGGCAAGGTTGGACAGCTTGGAGTTCTTTTCCTCAAGGCAAACCTGTCAGTAAAAATGAGTGATTCTTAGCAAATAAATGTGATGCAGATCTCTGATTAGCTATAAAAGTGCATTTATAGTGTGGTTGAGGTGACAAAAACATACCTGGGAAATTCTCTCAGCCACGTCCTTACAGAATTGAGTAGGTGAGTCAAAGTGTAACACAAGATGTGGGATGAGGCAGAGTACGTTCAATGGGAAACCTGAAAAGTAACCGAAGATTTGTTTTCAAAATTACACTTAAAATGAGAAATGATCATGAATTTTTGGATTATTGGAGGATTATGTTACAAAGGTACAGTACATTTAGGTGGAAGTAAATGAAAAGGTCTACCTATGGCTTGTGAGGTGTCCACCACAGGAAGGCGTGAGACAGGTGTGAGCTGGCAGAAAATCTCCAAAGTGAGTTCTGTGGTGTTTGCAGAGGTGAAGCCCTTCAGTAGCAGCTGCTGAAGTCCAGAGAACTCCTTCCATTTTAGCTGGATCTGGATCTTCTCCAGCTTTTCTCTGTATTCCTGCTTATCCAGTGAAATGTGGCCTAGCAGCTTCCCTAACAACCTGAGAGACATCTGATACTCGAACTCAAAGTCTGACTCCATGAGTGACACCACTGCCCAGAAGATGGTGGCCAGCAGGTTGCGAGGATGGTTGGCATTGGTCGGGTCAGTGGAGACCATGTTGTCTCTGGAGGATGATGAGGACAGGGATCTGAGCTTGGAGATATTGCTCTGATGATGGTGGATGCGGTCCAAGGTGGCGCTCCGGGGAACCTCGGAGGAACGCTCAGGCTCTCCGAAACGCTTGGGTACGGAGTAGCTACGCTGGTGGCGTATTCGCTCAGAGGCGGTGACTGATCCTGGAATCATCTCCAGCTGACTAGTGCTTTTACGGTTTAGTGTTAACTTGCTGCTGGATGGAAGATCTGGAGAAGATGCCCTGCAGGAACACAGACTGATCACTAACATTCATCAAAGCCTCTTGGACTTGTGATGTTGAAGTTAGAAGACTCTAAAGCCGCGTTCACACCAAGAATGATAACTATAAAGATAACAATATTGCATCGCCTGACTCTTAGCTAATCACATAGACCTATAGGAATGCAACACTTGTCTATTCAGTATTATTCCGCTTGCTCAGGAGCAAATTACCCTCCTCCATCCCTAGCTCCTCCTTTTGCTACAGTCAGGACTTGGTTTTTCTGATATTGCTTATGGAATTATTGACTCCTTTTATCTTAAATAATGTGTTACAATTTCTGTTCTGTTTACCCTAGGGGGTACATGACAGGCTACATGGATGGGCAGCAACATTTTGTCCAAAACAGAACCATATCACCACACCAAACTGTATGGCAAGCTTGGCTACAGTGGTCCTGACAGAAGTAATGCTGTATAACAGGAACTTACCGTAGTATAACAAAGAAATCATTGTTCTTAAGGCACTCAGCTAGATTATCCACCACTGACTCAAGAGTAAGGAGAAGCTCCATCACATAACCCTGCAGAGAAGATGTAATGCATTCTAAGTTGATTCGTTCACTGAATCAGTCTGAACAGTCATTACAGAAGCAAAAGCTCACCTGAACCTCCTCCCCATGCTCCCCGACCACCTCCACCAAGCGCGAAAGCAAGTCAGACACGGCCAGCGCTGAGAGGGGCTGCCGCAGAGCTCTGAACACCTGGAAGGAACGTCCAGCGTAATGTCTGGAAGAGCTGCACAGAGCCATCTGCAACGCCACTTCACTCAGCTGCTGCTCAAGCCGAATGTCTACAAACATATAGAACGTGCAAATATAGAAATATGAATAAAAATATAGTCGAGAGTCACAAGCTTATCTATGCCATACTGATGTAGACGAACACTGGAATGACTTTGGACAAATGTGACTGACCTGATTTAGACTCTTTGAACACAGACACTACATGTCTCAGGAAGTTGGTGAGCTGTTCTGTGCTCTTGGAGTGTTGACTCTTAGGAGTGATGTCTTCATGGCTCCACAATGGTCCAAAAGGCCTAAACAAGCGATACGATTATGATCTCTTACATGCAATATAAATTGTTAGTGACAGGAAAAGCGGCTTTGCCTTGACATCAGTGCAACAAGTTTGATTATTACTTGCTTGTGGCCAAAACTACCACTAGATGGCAGATTAGGCCAAAAGATGCTATTTCCCCGCAAACCACCAAGAGAGCTGTTGTGTTTCTTATGTTTGAACTTTCCTCATTTAAAACTTAAAATAAATGAATCAGTTGCTACATTAAATATTTTAAACATGCATGATGAACATGCATGGAACCTTTTGAAGATGAGGGGAGAAATCCAGTAGTAAACATTTTAAATGGTTTAAAAAAAGTTATCCTAAGACAAAAACTGGGGTTTATTTCAGTTTTAGGACAACTTTGAAAAAAGGTTTTGATCCACTTAAAATGCCTGCTGTAATTTGAATTAATATTTAAGTGAAAAAAGTCAACAGTGAATGTGTTCTGTACATCCTGTAAAAACCTGTTCACACTAGCAGCTTAAATCCAGTTTCTTCATATCCAATTCATGTCTGACTACTTTTCTCTGCTGATCATATTTGTTAACACCATAATAATTATTTCAATACTTTCTAGTTACCATTAATTGCACTAATAGCTTCAATACATCCAGTTACTGTAGAAGAAGCAGTAGTGTGCAAATGCCTTGATTTGGCATCCAAAAACTACAAAAACCACACACCTGATCACAAGAAAATAACCAGTCCTAAAATTGTGATTTGAAAACCAATCTGGAATTGTCTGCAGTGTGAACACAGTCTGAAAGAACCAACACCAGATGGACGCCCTTTTAAGCAACACCCCAGCAAGAACTGCTCTGAAGTAGACTGATGAAATGCAACATACAAGTCTGTAACATCTTGAGAGATGTCAGATGTGAGACGTTTCAGATGTGTCATTTCCTGAATCAGTTCCTGAACAGCTCTGGAATATTCACATGAAATAACCTTTCATTGTGGTTACATAACAAGTATAAAAAACGAGTAGCAATGGCCCCTATTAAAATGATTTAACATGTAAACACAAATTTAACATAATAAAACATTACAGCATTTAACCTATATATATATATATATATATATATATATATGTGTGTGTGTGTGTGAAGGCTGCATTTATTCGTTTAAAAATACAGTAAAATATTGGTAAATATTTTTCAAATTTAAAATAACTGTTTTCTATTTTAGTATATTTTAAAATGTAATTTATTCCTGACATGGCAAAGCTGATTTTTTAGCAGCTATAAGTGTCACACACAACTTCATTCACAAATCATTGTAATACGCTCTTGAGATATTTTCAGTGTTGAAAAGAGCTATTAATATTTTTGTGGTAATCCATAATTTCTCCATCTGTTGTTGTTGCTCTTGAAGTTCTTTTGTAACATTATTAATCTCTTTACTGTCACTTTTGATACATTTTTGTGTCCTGGTAGAAAAAAAGTATTAATTTCTTTAATAACCTAAAAACAAACATGATCCCAAACATGATTTACTGTAGGTTCTTGTACCTGGTAGTGAGAAACTCAATGAGTTTGCTGCTTTTCTCATCATCTTCAGTGCTGCTCTCCATCTGCTCCACCTCTTCCTGGGCCAGATGAGGAAGATTGGAGCTGCTGCCTCCGAGGCTCAGACTAGACGAGGTAGAAGAAGAACTGAGGCCAGAATCAGGAACCGGAGATGCCTGGCCATTCCGGAGGAAGTCCACGCCACCTGAACACCACACGTATGGTGAGTAAAAGTTTAGGAAGGAACAAGCTCTGAAGATGAGCCCGTACTTAACTGAAATATCTCAACAAGACAAATAGAGTAATAACATTTCTAAAAAGCCAAATAAAAAAACAATACTTCAATCACCTATGACAGGGGCTGGTGAATCTTATCAGCATTATTTTGACTTTGCCTAGACATGCTTTAACTGCAGAAAAAACATTGAGACCACCGTCCCTTTGGAGCAAGAAGACAAAAATAGTCCATAGGAATGCTCTAATCAGACCTTTTGATGCTCTGTGTACATATAATTGTTTTTGGCTGCGCTTCCAGAAGCTGTTCTTGCACAGATAAGAATTCTCACCCTCCACCCCTCCACAGGATTTCAACATGACTGCACTCTCCAAAGCATGTGTCAAATACCAAAGTCAATGAGTAAGTATTCAGGCAAGGAGGGCGAGATAAACAGGATTCATGAAAAGTTGCTTAATTTGTATTATCGCAGGCAGTATTTCCCAACATTTAATAAAATGTAGAGTTTCACAAAGTGCCAAAGCATTCATCATTGAATTCCTTGACGTTCATTTCCAGGTCTAACAGTTACATAAAAACACACTTGCGAAATTAATGCAGCTGCAGCATAGTTTCAAATTACCTATTAGAAACTTATATGTATCATAGGCTTTGCATGTATTATAATTTTTGTACCTTCTGACCCCTGTTGGCTCTTAGAAAGTTTGACTACCGCAAACACAATGTTTAAAAAAAAAAAAAAAACTGCCATATTTGGATATTAGTACCTGTGTAGAAATCAGGCTGGTAGATGGGTTTGAAAGTCAGGCTCTTGTTGCTGTTGGCATCTCTGGTGTTTAGCAGAACAGAGGCAACGAGGCTGAAATTGTTGTTGCAAGATAACGTGATGAGAAGATGTAAGAGGAGCCTCTTACAGTGTTCAAACACCTCTGGGCGGTAGTGGTCCATACCTAAAAAAAAGAGTCCAAATCTTAAAGTTAAAGGTTTACATCTGTACTTATAGTCATTTATTATTGTTTATGTCCATTCGAGGGGTTTATAAAAAGGATACATGGGAATATCTCGTTCTAGCCTTTCTTTCCACATCTAAATGCTGAATTTAATGTTTTCAATCTGCAGGAAAACAAATACAAGGTGGGTCCATCCTGCATGTTCAGGAGATAGCAGCTACTGCTTTCACTGACAACATTGTTCTCATAGCAAGCCACATAGTTGTAGTCATAAGACGCATTGAAGGATAGTTCAGATGAGATTAGATTAAAAAAAAGGACAAAAAAAGACAAAAGCAAATCCATTTTGGACAAAATACCATGTACTACAGTGCAAGCAGCACTTTTCATCTGAAAACACCTGACTCGAGCGCTGCAGCCCTAATCTAGACTGTGTAATCCCTTATAAATGCCCCAAATTGTGATGAGAACAGAACACAGAGGCTCTACTGACCCAGGAAACAGGCATGGAGCAGTAGAGGGAGGTGTAGGGCCCAGTCCTCCTTCACACTGTGATCCACCACCAGCTCCGTCATGAAGATCACTGCTATGTTACACCTACACCAGACAAAACACACTGGTCTTTCAGTACATGAACAAAAAAACATATACCAGCAATGACCTTTCTAAAAGAACAGAACAAATTCACAGCTGTGACGGAGTAACAAAACAAATATTTCTAAGGGAGTGTATTGGTTTTGTCATTGCATTGAGGATGGCCATTGTTATCATAGTTCTTAAGCAGATGTTAAAAAGAACATTGGTAACAAGTTATCAAGTTTTTCTGGGGTCAAAGGGACACTGACGACAGCTTCTGATCATCTATTTTCCATCTGTCTGATAATTGCAGAGTGACGTGCTTTAAGATTTCAGAATTACATAATCTGTGGGATTGATAAGAATCACATTTTATGATGAGAGATTAAATTTCAAGTTACAGTTTTTTAAAAGCTAGTATGTAATTTCCTACAAGACTTAGACATTTAATCTAAATCGGAATAAAAGGATGTTACGTAATATAAAGTATAGATTTACTTTTGTGCCTTAATGGATGTTTTATTGTTTAACGTTATGAATGTTTTGTTTCGAGAAAAACAATACAAATGTAATGAATAAATACAATTGACCTTTCGCAAAAGCCACGCCCCCCTTAGTTACTGTTGCTAGCCCGTCATGCTTACCGATAACGACGAACTGTCAACCATAGACAGTAACTTAGTAGAAAACAAGGCGGGGAGAGGTGTACCTGTCGGTGTCAGTGACTCCTTTTGGAGTAACATACGCTTAATATCCTCCAGGTCGAGGCAAAAGGGGTTGCAATATGCAATGGAGGGCTATATACATAATCTCAAAATATTATGTAATGGGAGCACCACGACCGAGGCCAAAGCGTACCGGTCAATGGGGAAAACGGAGAAACCCCACGACCTCTAGGCTACCTAAAGTGCAATGAAGACAGCCTTGTGGAACAGTCGTGCTCTTGAACTGCCGGGTAAGTTCCCTGATGTTACCCTACTATTGTAAAAACAATATTTTTACACGTTTGTCAGTGTCCACATCCTCCATAAAAGCGTTACCGTTAGGTTACAAAGGGAAACAAACTCCCCCAGCCAAACTTTTGGGGGGCCTACTGTCGGACTTCACCATTCACCATCGCTTCACCATTTTGCTTGCCAGAGGCCAGCAGCTTGACGGACCTTGCTTACTTAGTAACCGTTGCTACAATGTCTGATTGGACAATGGCGGTTTTGGGGTGGGGTTTTGCGAAAGGTCAATTAATTATATAATAAATAAAATAAATGTAAAAATTTACAATAAAATAAAATAAATTACATAAAAATAAAATAAAGAAGTTTGACCTGTGGAGGGGTCCTCGTGGGGTGACTGTTTCGGGTAAATAGTCAACCAACGGTGCCCAGCAGCCTCCGTGAACTGGCATGGGAAGAGGAAGTGGCTGATTGGTTTCCAGCACACTCATAAGCCACATGGCATACGGTGGTAGTGGTTCACCTGCAGGCAAAGTAAAAAGGTTCAAAACAACACGCCATCCTTGACAGGTATGCCTTTCATCCGTGAAACTTGCAATAAAACTGGAATTTACCCTCAAAGCATGAGTGGTATGTAGACAGACAAACTCCATTACTGCCATACCTCTTGTCTAATGCAATCATGCTCAAAAACCATTAAGCTAAAGCTATTTCAAGCTGAAATGCATTACCTGAGCTTGCTATCGGAAATATAATCTCAAATCCAAAAAAGGCCTGAACTATTTTACTGCTTTAAAGCCATTGATAATATTTAACATCCTCAGGGCAGAACTGTCTCAACGTCCATGGCCAAAAGAGAAGAATTTTAGATTTCCAGTTCCAACTATTGAACTTGACTTTGCTCAGAAGCTCTTCCACTGCATCTAGTAAATATCAATCAATCCTGAAGCTAAAACTTTACTCACTTTTTTCCTCATCGTAGGAACCTCCAGAACTGCTGCTGTACCGAGACTCCAGGCGGTTGTGTGCTCGTAAGATGTTGCTCAGCCTTTGATGGACAGAAATAAAAAAGACCTTTTGTCAATACAAGTATAACATCTAACAATGCTCTAGATCTAGACAGTTAATCTTAGGCTGCTCCAGGGGAAGCGTACGGCAAGCTGCTTAAAGGTGTCTGCTACTTGAGGAATTATAATGAGTTTTGTTTGCAATGCTTAAGGTGGGTGTAACCCCAAACTGTAATTAAACCCAAGAAAAAAAGACTTGAACCTGAATAGAAGGAGTGTTAGGGCACATATATAACATGATTTGTGACACATACCTGTCATCACACTCCTTTGTGATTGGCGAGTCATCTGCCTCAAGGATGTTTTCCTGACCACACACCAAAGTTTTGCTGCTGGAAGGTGGACCTTTAGAGACATGCAGTGTTTATTAAAGTATCATGTGGCATGTGATATACATGCAACCCATGAATGCTAACTCAAGTAATTTATGTATACAAGACATTTTGGCACAAACTTGTATACAAACCTGAAGCGCTGGTGGTAATTTTGCTTGTTGCTGAAAAGCGGTAAAACGGAGGATTGTCACAATGCACCACTACAGGGTTCACAGGATCCGTCTGTTGAAGTTCATAAAGCAGCTCCTCCATGGTTTGAATGGTATTGTTGCGACACAGATATATCACCACCTTCTTAATCTGAGCATAAACAGAGGATTAACATACCATTTAGACTTTTTCTGATTCTTTAACCAAATGACCTGCTTAATCAACAATCTGATCAAATCTGACATCGAATATAATGAAATAAATAAATGTAGAATTTACATGAGGCAGAAGAGAGGTGTCGCTGCTGACTCCGCATAAACTGATGAGGAACTGCATGGTGGTCCGCAGGTTATTAGTCCACCGTTCATTACTGACCAGAGCATTCCAAGCGTTTTCCATTTCTGCACCTGGGACATCGTCCCCGTACTAACACACACACAGAGACATAGGGCTGCACGATTAATCGAATTTCTAATCGCAATTATGGATGCCACAATTACATAATTGCTCAAAGCAGCAAGTCCATTTAGTCCATTCTGTGTGTTATTGTCTTTCTACAAGTTATCTTAAGGGTTTTTGCATTGTTTTCATTTTAGTTTTAGTATAGCATTTTAATACTGCGCATATTTGTACTTTGTAGTTGTTTATTTGCATCTAAAAACATTGCATGCTTTTGCTTCAGGCAATGGTATAAAGATCATTCAATGTAAATTGTGATGATGGTAATTAAAGAAACAACATTTATTTAATCTTTTTTCAAAATAGGCTCATTTTATAACTTAAGTTTTACTGTTTTAAATCCATTCAGCCGATCTCCGGGTCTGGCTATAGCACTTTTAGCGCAGCTTAGCATAGATCATCGAATCTAATCTCATTAGACCACTAGCATCTAGCTCAAAAATGACCAGAGAGTTTTGATATTTTTCCTATTTAAAACTTTACTCCTCTGTAGTTACATCATGTACTAAGACTGATGGGAAATTAAAAGTTGCCATTTTCTAGGCTGATATGACTAGGAACTATATTCTCATTCTGGCGTAATAATCAAGGAACTTTACTAACGTCCCAAATGTTAAAACTCTAGGTGAGCTGGAAAATGAGCCTATTTTTGAAAAAAGTGGTGTGTTCATTTAATAATCACAATTACAATTTGAAAAAAAAAAATTAAATTCTTTTAATATCTTTGGATAGTTTTAGAGTCTAAAAAAACACTAAATTAACAACGATTCAAAGTCATACCTTTGCGGTCATGAACATGAGGTTGTTTAGGACCAGAGAGGAGGCCTGCAGTGACCCCCAGCCTGTGCCTCGGAGCAGGTGAGGTGCTGAGGTGTTGTGAGTGTATCCCTTCCTGCTATCTCCGGAGCTGCTCGGACTCGGGACAGTGGGCAGCAGGCCTCCATCTACCAGCTCGATGTTACTGAGCCAAGGGAGCAGGTAGGTCAGCATGACCTGACGCCCGTTTGGATGAGTGCTGGGAAACCTCTGACTCACTTCTAGAGATGACAGAAAAAAACACATATTTTAAATGTTATCCCATATTTAAATATATATATATATATATATATATATATATAATAAAATGACAAAAGAACTAAGCTACTAGAAAATGAAAGCTAAAAATTAAAAGCTAGAAGCTAATAAAATAACTTAAATAAAATGTGTAAGCTGAAGTACTAAAATTGAATTCAATAAATTAATTATTATTTTAATGAGTAATATTAAAATAACATTGTGCCACAGATGTGGTCAACAGAACTTAAGTTCTAATTAAACCACATAAACACTGTGTCTATCACTATTCTTCCATTTTATACCTGAGAAAAGGGGCAGGGTGAGTTCAGGGTACATTCTGGCAAGTTGCTTTGAAAGCTGGGATACAGAGAGACTGTAGAGCGGCGGAAGAGGCCCATGTGTCCCATACAGGATAGCACCACTTTTCTGTTCCACAATCCTCTTAGAATACACAGACAGCTTGGCCTCCAGAATCTATTCAACCAGAAAACACACACACACATAAACAGATTAGGACACAAACACGCCATTTAATCCAGTACACTTTCTATTATTGCAACACTTCTTTGGCAGAGAATGTTCTCTCTCTGACCTGCATTAATTGCATAGCGATCTCGTAGATCTCCCTGTTTGTGTCGGATGCTTTGAAGAGAACAAGGTTCAGCAGAGTCACAATATCACTGGAGTAGTTTCTGCAACAGAAAACAAAAGACTTACATAAAACATGTTACACATAAGATTGGTTTAGCTAAATATGTGAATGAGAGGCTTCATTCCAAAGACACATCCAGTCTTGGCACCATATACATACACAAATTAACATGAGAAAAAAAGCAAGCAACCACCGCCTAAGCTCTATTTGAATAGGATTTTATTTGCTGTGGGAAATCTGTATATTAAATTCAGGCAAAAAAGTAGCCTGATGAAACTTGTTTTTTATATATATATATATATATAAATGAATATTAAATAAAAATTGTATTAGTGCTGTCAAACGATTAACTGTATCCAATCCAAAATATTTTGTTTACATAATATATATTATGTGTGTGTGTTAATTTTTAAAGAGTTTATTTGCAAATTTTCAAAATTCATGTTTTTTTAACGATGCTATCTTGTTTTATTGTCTTTCGTTGTATTAGTAAGCTGTATTATTAAGTAAAACATCTTGCCCAAGGACTATGGTTGAAAAATAGCTATTTCTGGTACACTTACAGATTGTTTATTAATATACAATGTAGTAAAAAAAAAAAAAAATAGATGTGATTATTCGCAATCGATCTTTTTTACAGCAAATTTTATAAATGTTACACTAAAGGTAAAATGTACAATTAAAAAAAACATTAAAGAAATTAGGTGTCAGTGAGATTTATTTTATTTTTTAAAGAAATTTGTATTTTTATGCAATGGGGATTCATTAAACTTTTAAACACTTTAATATGCATTAAACTGGAAATTCAATATTTCCTCTGGCTTTCCAGGCCCCACCGTACCTGCTTCCACAGACAGTGGCGATGGCTTTGAAGCACCCAGTGGCCAGCTGGCAGGAGCCGGTGTAACATCGGTCCACGGCCCAGTTAAACAGATTCACCTGATCTGGGTTAAGTTCCAGGAGAAGAACCACGACCTCACAGCCCAGCTGATGCACCTGAGGAGCATCAGATGATCACGTATGTTACCCATTTATGTGACTGGTGAGACAAAACCACCACTGTGCAGGTCGCAAAGACATTCATAACAGCATTTCCATTTCAAATAAATACTGTTCTTTTAAGCTTTCTATTCATCAAACACATTTGAAAAACCTTACTGGTCCCTAACTTTTGAATAGTAGTGCCTTGTTCTAAATCTACAAGAACATTTAAGGGCACAAAGCCAGACTTTCACTTCAAGAATCAACGTTTGCAAAACAATGAAAACAAAACATCACTCATTCACAAGCTGAGACTTCTAAGAAAAGTGGCTTATCTTATAAACAGTCCCTAAGCCAATTTGCAGTGGGTCAGAAGGCACACTCTGAGAATCATTTCAAAGATGGTCGTGTTGGTTTAGCATTATTAACAGGAGCAATTGAGGACGCATGTAGGTCACGTTGTTTCAGAGTGTTTGGCTGCATACCCGCAGATCGTGACAGCCAAGGATGTTATCCAGCCACTTATAGAGGTAGCCATCAGGAGAGAGTCCTACATTGTCGAACACGGGGCCACAACAAAGCACAGTCGACATGGCCTATGAAAAGAAGAAAAAACAACATTCTTTCATGCAAAGCTTTCATGCAAAACTTGGAATTTCCTGTTTTGAGGAAATCACGTCCTATCGTGTCGAAACAAAACAAAAAATACTTCAAAGAAACAGGGAAGAAGCTCATAGGACTCATATCATGTTCTGGACGTTTGTGTGTTTTAATGACGCCAGGGTCTTGAAATTACACACCGTTTACAAATGCTACAACATTCTATATGATCGTCTTACAACACCCGCCTCTCTATTATGAGGAAGGGGCTTACAGCAACACAAGAAGCTACACATAGACGCACAAACAATATAGTTTAGAGGTGGGTGTAAATTTTCCAGAAATCCTAACCTGAACAAACCTGATGTGAACTACATGTTTACATGTGGTCAGTTTGCACAGAGCTGACATTATGAGAACATGTCGGTTCCCGTAGACAAAACAGCACACATGCTCTGTCATCACAAATGACTCATTTGTCACGTAGTGGACCCACTTTTGTCTCTTTGGCATGTGTGTCCACATTGAGGTCTTGCACTGCAAATGAGTACAGCGCTTCCTGGACTATAAGTAGACCTCTGGAGATAAAATTAGTGGCGTATATGTCTGCGGTCTGGATTAGCTACACAAGCAATGTTTTAAATTAGAGCCAGTGTGAAGCATCATTCCGGTCCATTGCTTTTACTGTATATGCAGGTTTTAAATATGTAAAGATCTGGACTTATTTAAACTTATATGAACAATTTATTTAATATTTTAACTGTATTATTAGGTATTGTAATGTTCCTCATTTTGAAACATACATAACTGTTTAAAGTTTGGGTTCTGTAAGATATAGGATAAAGTGCTGTCAAATGGTTAATCGCGATTAATCACACCAAAAATATACTGTTCACATAACATACTGTACAGTGCATTATTATTTATAAATACACACATATGCAATATATATTTTGAAAATATTTACAAGTATATATTTATATTGATTTAATTTATATATGCATTCTTTTTTTTTAAACCAAGTAATGAATTCACTTTTATTCAGCAAGGATGCATTAAATTAATTAAAGATTAAGTAAATTAAAATAAAATATTAAAATTAAGTAAAGATTTTTCTTCAATAATATTAGACAATATTGTGTTAGGTTAGGACAATAGGTTTTTACTGTATTTTTATTTTTGAATAGAATACAGTTATATTCCACTACAACACTATTTTACAATATTACATTTTTACTGTATTTTGATCAAATAAATAGGCTCCATCCCCAAACTTTTGAACAGTAGCATGTATTTGTTATGAAAAATATACATCTGTTTCACTTTGAATAAAGGCCTATCTGAAGCAATGATTTATAAATGACATAGAAAACTAGATGTTATATAAATATAGTGTGTATTACCTTAAGAGCACAATACTGATATCGAGTAATCTGATGGTTCCGGTCACTATAGCGATCAAGGGGCGTGAACATGATACTGAAGGGTCCAGCCCATTGGCTGAAAAGGATGAAGAGATGGTGCCGAAGGCTTTGTTGAGGGAAGAGGAAACGGCGATGATGCACTATGAAACAGGATGAGAGGAGAAGAGAAGTATTAGAATAAAAAAAAACTGTTAACGTGCATTTTATATCCAAAGTTACATGTTTTACCAACAGTGCCTAAACAATTTGAAAATATTAAAAACATTTTCAATAAGGAAGAACAGGCAAAATGACTGGCCACTGTGCAACTCATTTTTGCCCATGAAGTGGCTCTTGATCTAATCTACAGCTATTTTGGGCAGCGTCTCCACTGGGTAGTCTAAATCAAGACTGACGTCAGGAGTCCTGTGACTGAATACACTGTAACCTAGCAATGAATTCCATTTCCTAAACAAAGAAAATGTGGAGCGCTTCCCAGAGCGAGATATAACTTCATGACCATCACATATGATGTCATTATTTAAACGAGAGGAATAAATATTTAAAGTAGAAAAACAACATTATGACAATTTATGAATTAAATGCATTGTGCACAAACAAGAATGTGTATTAAGAATGTAAATGGGCTAAATTTTGATTTCATGTTGACATTAACTGTATACTCAGTTTGTGTGATGTCTTCTTCTTTACCTGGGACACACTGTATGAGGTTGGCCACCATGGCGCTGAAGTGAGCTCGGATGTCTTTGAGAATCTCCACGTCTTTGTCATTCTCAGCTTCCAGAAGCATCCGGGTCAGGTCCACATACTCAAGAAAGAGAGCGCCCAGGGCCAGCGTATCACGTTCCAGAGCTCCATTAGTGCTAAGAGACAGAGAAAACAGGGATCATTTCATGTTTTCTAGACTGCAAGTTCATAATGAGACGCAATGGAGGAGTCCAGACAACAGTATCCCTAATAATAACATCCTTCTCACCTGTCACTGATGACACCTGCATCCGCCAGCAGCTCAAAGATCCTGAGAAGCTGGAGTCTCAGTAGATCCCTTCTCTCTCGTCGTTTTTTATTCTAGAAGACACACGATGAGAAAAATTACTATAAAACAATATAAACATAATAATTATTTTAGTCTGGAAATAACATTTTTAAAAATCTATCATTTTATGGTTTCCTGTGTTAGTAGGAACCCTGTACTGTATTATTATTATTATTATTTTGTTTTATCTTGCTTGAGCGGGCCATTTAGAATACAACAAGTTATGGCACATACCAGCTGATCTGACTAAACATATCATATATATATATTGTAACTGACCTCAGGTCTTCTTTCCAAAGCTTCCTTCATCAAAGGATGCAGTTCCTCAACAAGCTCTCTGTACGAGACACAACAAATATAAAATCAATAACGCTAAAGAAGAATCAATACTGTGCTGCCAAGGTTTATATAGCAATAATTGCTCTATTCCCATAAATACTTTTTTTTAGGATTCCAAGAACTGAAATAAGCAGACATAACTAATGTAATATGACATATGATCACTGCTTTGAAAAAATGCTTGTCTAGATTTTAAGATGGTGTCAAAAAGCCAAGTAAACACACACACACACACACATACATATAGTAAAATTAACATTGTTCCATGATTTTTATTGTTTTCCTTGCCTGGACATTTTTGGTATCATAATTATATGCATACAGTGTTTGTGTATCGCCTTATCAAAGTTAAGGCATTCAAAAACCCTGATAAGTACAAAACAGAGGTATGCGTAGAATGTTGCTCACATCTTATCTCGCTGAACTAACATGACACACTGAAAAGAATAAAACACAGTATGTTGTGATGTGTGATAATCAAAAATGAGTGTAATTTTGTAGGAATTTGACTCATCTAAATGTTTACATCAGTCACATCATTAGAGACCTTAAACATTTATACATTTGCAACATAATACCTGAAAACGAGTGAGTTTGTGCGGCCAAATCCGAGCACCAAAGACTCTGTGATCTCAATGCTTTCTGAACGCATCAGAGGAACCAACTGCTTCAGAAGCCAGGCCACGGACGGGGTGCCGAGGATCTGAAGAATAAGATGTAAATCAATGATTTCATCAAGTCAGGGAATTACGGACTGGGGAGTATGACTGTAGACGTGACTGGTGCGTGATGCATAAGAAGCCCCACCCACCTTGTTATCATAGCTGCTGTTGCTGTCTGTACTGGGAGGGATGATCTCAGGGGTGGAAGCTCGAAGATGACCCGGGCTCATGATGCTGGGTTTGGCCACACCAAAACATAGAATCAGATAGTTTCTCCAGAGTGAAAGATAGGTGTCTGCTGAACCAGCCGAGCTTGTCTTCTTGGCGTTAATTGGGTTGCTACGAGTTGAAAACATTTGAATGAATTGACTGACGTAAAGGGAAAAATAAGCAAATTAAAACTAGCTAAACATTGAATGAATAAAATGGTTTTTGAACCAAAAAACTTTGGTTTCTGTTTTATTTTTTTACATTTTTGGATGCATGTTTCCACCACTAAATAAAACTTACAAAGTAATAGCGACCTTTTTTCGCCATTGCACATTTAGGTCTTGCAATTTTCAGATTTTGTGATGATTTTACAAGCTCTTAAAGAACACCATTTATTCAAAACAGAAAATTTTTTATAACATTACCAAAGTCTTTTCTGTTACTTCTGATCAATTTAATGTTTTTTTAATTACTGACCTTAAACATTTGATTGATTGATTAACTCTATATTATTTTGACATCTTGCTGAGTTATTATGTCTCATGAATGTACGGTATATAAAAAGTAGAGTAACCCAAATAGGACTGTACAGAGTCAGCTGTCAGATGCAGAACCACTTAAACAAGTGCAGCATCATAATAAAAAGTGGCTATGGGAAGCCATTAAGAGCTTAAACTTAAAGATAGAGATAGAGTAAATGCCTAAAAAGCTCCTCCTGCACTTTAAGGTTAAAGCCTGGTCAACTAAATGTAAATGCTTCCATAATCAGGCTGCTGCATTAATTAAAGCCCCAATGCAGACAAATCAAATCACTGACCACTCAATGATACATATAGATGTAGGAGAAAGTCTGAAAGGTGCAAAAAAAACCTTACAGTAAATATTTCATCCATCCCTCACCTGGGCTCGAGTAAAGGCATGAGGAGCTGCAGGCGGGTGAAGGCGTAGGGCCAGGCATAGCTGAGCGCTGTGGGGCAGTGCTTGGGCAGGTACTCCTGTCTCAGAAGGCTGAAAAGGCACAGAGCCCAGGGTTCCTTTAGTGACTGTGCCAAGATCCACACACGAGACGGGCTCCGCACGTCATAGTGGCTGCCGACCAAAGACCCGTTCCATTCCACCAGCCACTGCAGGTCTGCATGCTGCCCAGCAGGGAGGGACGCCTGTGGGAAAGTGGAAGAGATCATAGAGGCCACTCGTAGAGAACTCAACAGTAAAATGAAAAACTGTTTGAATAACAAGATTTTTGAAGAATTTTGGAGAATTACACAAAACACAAAACGTATCTATGCCGTTTAATATACCAATTTAGTATTGCCATCTAGTATCTATGCAATTCAAAATTATTGTTCATGCAAGTCAACACCTAATACACTAACTCCAAGCTTAGGGAAGCAAAACAGACTTTCTTATAAACTCAGAACAGAAGACACTTTGTAGAAGTCCAACGAGACTCACTTGTCAGCGAAACCGCAAAAAACTGAACAGAGAGGCACTCACCGAGTCAGCCACCGCCACGTGGGCAAAGCTCTCGAGCACCACTGGGCTCAGCTGGTCCAGTACATCTATCATGGGCCTTTCATCTTCCTGTGCAGAAGAAAATACCATATCCCACCATAAATTAGTTCATGTGGATCCATAAATTTCCATATTTGATCAAGTCAGGCGCCAAGCGGCCCTTACCTCAGTCTGCCCAATGGTGAGGAAGATTTGGCGCACCTCTCGAAGGATGGACACAGCTACTTTGCGTGTGCCCGTCTGGCAGGAACACAGCAGCACTAAAGCAAGACCCTCAACAGCATGCAGGACTGTGGAGTGAGGCGTCCGTTCAGCAGGCAGCCTGGAGCCAGAGCTACTCTGTAACAACTGACGTGCACAAACACATATATATTTATTATATATAAAATGTATATAACATAGATTTTCAGTTACTTTTTATTTTGTATTATACATTTTCTTTTATTTTTTATTTAACTTGGATGTTAGAGATCTCCTGATTTGCCACGGAAACAAGTTTTTTTTCTCGCCACTTACTTCAGTGGAGCAGATCTTTGATGTATCCAGGGTCTTGCTGGTACTCAGAAGGGCTAGTTTCCACTGCGTAAGCAACTGAAGCAGAAGTTTAAGCGAGGAGTCCAGCAGGGTTTGGTGTGTGTCCTGAACCTCTCGGAGCAGGAAGCTGCAATAACCCAGAAGCACTTCCTCTCGCCAATCTGAGAAATCCACCAGCAGACTCTGCAGGGAATTCTGGGCTATCAGACGCAGTTCATCATCCATATGGATGGTTAACCTGGCAGTTAAAAGACAGAAAAACATGTATACAGTAAAACAAGTATATAAGAAGTTATATAAATATCTAAGTATTGGTCACAAACAAAAAGGGGTTTATATAACAAAAAAATCTTGCATATTTACAAGAATCATTAGTTGATATTAAAATACACCATGCAGTCCCAAAAAATTATTTAACTGTAATTTGGATTTTTCTAACCAATCTTTGTCACTATCCTTCAAACCACTAGGTTATATCAATTTTTAAAAGAGAAAGGTTTTTAATCATTTCAATATTATTTTTATTTTTATTTTTAAATTAAGTTTTAAGAATTTTGTTGAGTTTTGTCATTTTTTTATATGCCTATATAGTTAGTATTTTTTACGTTTTATTTCATTTTTAGTTATTTTTGTATATTTCATATTAAACTCAAAGAAATTGACAAACAATGCCTTGACAACTACTTAAATTTCAGTTTAATGTTTGTTTTAATTAAAGAAGAAAAAAGGTTGTTTAATGGTTTTAGTGTTTCTAAAATGTTTCTATATGTATCAAAATAGTATCATGCGCCAGTCTTAACAAATAATCTGCATAATTGCCAAGATGTTGATTACAAGGCAACTCCTGTGGAGGAAGTTTACAGAGATATCAACTTACTCTAAACTCTATACTCTAAACTGGCTGACCTAATGGCTTGAACAAGAAGAATTAAGTCTGATTAGAGCCGCCCTGACTCAGATTGCACTGGGACATCCTATTCAAGTTGGGGGTTGGGAGGGATCACATTACTGAAGCTTTCAGGAAACCTGACCATTGGGCAATTCGTCGAAGCAAATGCATCCTGCTTACATGCCCATACATGCACTTATACACGCTTACCGTGCCAAAAGGTCTATGAGCTCTGACTTGGACATGCCATCGGGAATGATGCGTGGAATGGCGGCCATGCATGTCCTAAAGAGGTCGATCTTGGGTTTCCTCTCGCCCCTGTCAGTATAGATAGAGTTCACGTAAGCTCAAACAGTGCACTCAAGCTTAGTTGGATTTGGGTTGATGGGTCAGACGGGTGTGTGCAGAGTATCAGATACAGAGTGTTGTTTGTGACATACGTAATCATATCCTCGGGTTCCTTATTCAGCATCTGTGCATTACTCAGCATCATACAGCGGCCAACCTCCTTATCCAAGTGTCTGAGGATGTTGCCTAAAGCTTTCCTCACTTGGGGGTAATAGAGGGACATTCCTGATGGTTGAAACAATGCAAAACTTACAAGACTGGCATGTTCATAAAGTAGTTTAATAAGAAAATATCAATAAATATGATCAAGACAATTGCTCTTCTTTATGTTTTTGGTCAAACCTTGCATTTCTCTAATGTTGTTTCAGCCATGTTGACCCGGAGAGGATATTCATTCTTCCAAAAATGGTAGTTAATGTTATTGCGTTAGACTAAAACTTACTGACTTTAATCACGCATAACTTTTTTTGGGGGGGGGATTTTTTCCCAGCTTGAAACAAATGGTTTCCAGTCAAAATTTTAATTTTTGATCATTCTATTTTATTATCAAATCAAATCAAGTGCAACAACTTGTTTTATTTATTGTTTTCGCTAGGGGAATTTTCTAAACTTTTCAGATATTTGGAAACATTCTGGAAAACTCTCAACTGATTGATTGCAGGTAATCATTGGTCTAAACTTTTGCACCTAAATTTTGCCAGAATTGTATGATATTTTTTGTTATATAATTGAAATGAATGTACATTTCATTGCATTCAATTTTTTTTTATTTATTTTTATATTATTCATACATCATAAAAAGTTCAAAAACTTTTTTCTTAGTTCTGAATAATAAATCTATTGATTTACAATTGAAAAGTTTTTGTTTTTGCTTGAAAAGTTAAATTAATACATGAGCTCTTCATTAAAAAAAGTTTTTATTTATTTTAGGGCTGTGAAAAATAACACGTCAACGGCGTTAATTATTTTTTGTCGTTAATTACGTAATTTTTTTTAATGCATTTCACGCGTGCGCAGTGTGACAAATTATTTGTCAGGAAAGTGGGGCAACAATTACCTGCACATTGCATCAGTGACACATGGGAAGTGAAGTCTTTTACGCTGGCTGTTTTAAAAACTAAGGAACGTCATTTTGTGAAGGCTTGTAAAGAACAGTTCCTGTCTGTTGCACGTAAGTGGGGGCAAAATCACAACCATTGCAACTGACAGTGCATGCAACATGGTTGCCGCAATTCGTCTTACAAGCTATGAACACATGTGTCGCTCACATGCTGCAGAGAAGTGTCACAGTGAGTCTTGCTGACAGCGGCTTTGTGCGCAGCGCGTAACAGGAGTAAAGCAGAAGCGTCAGTGCCGCGCGCGATAGTTTCGGAAGTTTTAATCATTTGACAGCCCTAATTTATTTTGTTATTCAGTGCAAAAAATTTTATAATCTGACATTTTAGTCTCAAGTAAAATAGATGAACTCACCAATGACTTTGGCCTCATCTTCAGTCAGAGGCTTACTCAGGAATGTCTTTTTGACTCTTAGAGTGTTTCCAGAAGGGAGTGTTGCCCCTGTGTTTGGCATTGGGGGATCACCATCTTTCTGCTGCAGCTTATCAGCAATGACCAGGAATGCTCTGAGACCAATATTCATTCTCTACAGAACAAGAAATCAAGATATGAGTGCCATAACACTGAGATAAAGCTACTACATATTCTGTAATCCGACTGTACTTTACCTCTGGATTAAGACTAAAGGCTTTTGCAGGTTTCCCAACACACAGCAGGTCAAAAATGACTTCTTTCATAGCAAAGTCAAGTCTTTCCTTTAAGATAAAAAAGGAATGAGGAAATGCAACGATGCAGTATGCAAAATGTAAACATTTTAACAGATGCTGCATGAGGAACATTAAATATGTGCAATCTTGCAAATTAACGACGAGAATCTAGCTGTCGCTGCACATTTGTTTAGGCAGCAACTCTAAATCCTTGCTTTGTTTTTTGTTGTATAGTGGTTTAACAGCAGATTATTATGGAGGTTTTAGTTTTAGATCTGTCTGACATTTAATCGTAGACTTACCTGTGCAATAAACTGGATTATCTTAACAAATATATTCAGAGGCATGTCTTTAGGAACAACGCTGCGGGATCCTTTAGGGAACAGGGTCGTCACAATAGAGTTGAGACGGCTGTTGGGACAAGATCACAGTGTTTATTGATAATAAGTATTAATAAATGTTGACACATAAAAAAAAAGAAAAGCATAGTGACACGGATCACGTTATAATTAGCATTCAACTACAGTGGCAGACCTGAGCCCGGCTTATTTGTGAAAGAGGTTCGTCCTCTTTGGGTTTATTCATAGTGGTTACAAACTCCTAAGTCACAGTTTGTTATGTGGCATGCAAAGCCAAGGTTTCTGATATTTATGACTTGCTATAATGTAATACATCTATTTGAATACATTGCAAGAACTGCTAGCTGACACAACACCGGTTTTCCTGTCTAATTTGAGCATTTTAAGATCTTTGTGGTTTCAGAACTAACCTCCCCTCCCATAATTTAGATATTTAATATGCCTTCTTAAATATTTTTGGTGAGTTCATTTAATTTTTCTGAAAGAAGTTTTATTATCCTCAACAAAACTGCATTTACTTAATATGTCAAACGATTAATTGCGATCATTAAAAAAAGTGTGTATTGTGTATGTACATATGAATACACACACATACAGCAATATATAAATATTTACATTTATATAGATAAATATTTACATGTAATAACAAATACATGCATGTGTGTTGATTTATATATATATATATGGGCATGGGGTGGGCATAGATTATTTTTTTTAATCCAGATTAATCTAGATTAAAATGGTTCATTTGAACTCTGCCAAACGCATTCAGAATTTGTGTGCTACCTAAATAATGACTAAAAGTAAATAGATCCGCGCTAAAATGTGATGCCAGCTTTACACTGCACATGTAAGCAGCATGTACGCAGAGCAGGAGCAGCATGCACCCAATTGTGCTTTCATTTTGTCACCCGCAGCTGTACCGCGGCTTGTACTGCAGTAGGCTATAGACAAGCATCTTATTGCTGTTGTATTTTCCAGCGTTCTCCGAACACTGTGTGCCATGTGCTTTGATTTATGTCATTGCCAGCATACTTTATTATGCAAATGTCAATATTATTCTATATTCTTCTGCTTCTGCTACGCGCTGCCGCCCCTGTGTGCTGTGTGCTTTTATCCGTTAACATGGACGCCGAAAAAACATACACGTTGCTTACGCGTGCAGTGTGAAACCTGCGAAAGTCATCATAGCTTGCGTAGTATAGACCCAGCTCCAAACCCAACTTTGTGAATTGATTAACGGCAATATTTTTTTTCCGCACGATAAGAGTCTCGCGTTAACGCAGCATGTTAACACTGATTTTAGAGAAAGCTGATACATTTTTAAGAATTCTGTTATGAATAGAGCATAAAAATGCATTTATTTAATAATGAAATGTCATTGCTGTCATTGATCTATTTAATTCCCATGCTGAATAAAATAATAAAAGGACACCAAACTAGAGAAACTGACAGTATGTTTGGAATAAAACAACTTATAAATATTTACATTTTTTGATTTGCTTGAACAAAGTTCAAATTATATAAAATAAAATAAAAAAACTGAATAAAAGTGCCAAATACCATTTTATGTTACTTATTTAGGTAACATACTATTTAAAATCTGTACTGCTGCATAAAGCATATTTTTTCCACATATAGTACTTTTTAGTATGTATTCAGTGTTCAGTTTGTACTGCAGTGTGCTGTACAGAAAGCTCACAGTTCAAAAACTAAGGGCAAGTACACCCTTTCCCAAACAACGTCAACCATTTATAACATTAATTCCAATCGATCTATTATGGATTAGCTGCATAAGACCTCTACACTTGTTCAATGTTCTAGCCCTGAAGATCAAACATGGGTGTGTATATAGTTTTGTTTGCCAAAGCTTTCGATTCCCAGCGGACAATCTTGGCGTTCCAACACCCATCACCCATGACCACCAGCCTCCTTTCTGGTTCTCTCCTTTCTCCACCCATTTCTGGCAGCACTGTCAGTAATTACCCCTCCGCCTGAGGCACGATGACTGCAATGAATTGCTTGTTTACTCACTGCCACTGAGAAGGGCTGAGGGGTGCGGTCACACCCCGGGTTCATTGGACTGACGGTAATGGGAGGGGTAGGGTACAGACTTGTTTAGATGTTTTGTTTTTTTAGCCCTTTAGAGCTTCACCAAGAAAGCCAGCATTCACGAAGTGGACCATATTATGTAAAATCTGAACCAACCCACAGCTTGTCTCTGGGGGTCTCAGATGGGCATTTTAGCAGTTGCTTTAAATATATGGTTAAATACGAGTAGCAGCAGGCCATGGATGTGCTTACCCCTGTGTCGCAGTGTTGCTCTCGCATTTGATGCGAATCATGTAGACCCACAGAAGTCGGTAGAGGGACTCTAGTGCTACCCGGGCCATTTTAGGGTCCTTGCTCTGTAATGATAACGTTTATACAGTAAGAAAACCATTTGCCACATGTGAGCTGAATAAATGAATAAAACTACATACCTTCAGATTGGAGAGGCAGTTGTTGAGGAAGACATGCCATCTGTTGAGGAAGAATTGCTTTTGGCTGACACACAGCAGACATGTCACTAGTGGGTACAGAGCCTGAAAGAACAGAGAGAAGGGTACATACTGTAGTGTTCAAGTGCCATAAAACACTATGAAACACTATATCTTATGAAATCCAGACTGACCAGAGAATGCTTCTTTCTTGTTGAAAGGTCCAAGGTGGTATCATACAAGCTCTCCACAAAGTTCCTTAAACAAGGAACATTCACCTCATTCTTGACAGCCTGTTTAAGAACATAAAGACAGTAATAATAATAAGGATTGAAACGTTTGTAGATGTTTCTACCAAAATACACATTAGAAAAGATGATACATGGCTATATTTGTTATTACAGCAATTACTGGAGCAACAGGTCAAATACAATGATGTGTGATTGGTTTGTAATGTTCAAAAAACTTGTAAATAACATCCAATATTCAGAGCGTTGACAGATCTTTATAACATAGTTTTCTAACCGCTGATACAGGAACTAGAATTTCCACAAAGAGTCCAGCCAAAGCATGTTTGATGTCTTTGTCCTTCACTTCCAGGAAATACTGAGCACACTCCTGTAACAGAAAGGAGCAAAGCATTGAGAAAAACCGTTAGCCTTCACATTCTCAAGAGCTACTGTAATATCATTGAGCTTATCACTATAGAAGGCTACTGAAGTCTCTATATTTAGTTTAAATGTATTAAATAAATGTAATAAATTAAATAATACATAAATAAATAAAAAGGCTAGAAGTGTTATCCTTAGTGTAAGAAAAATTCTCCAAATTACTTTATATTCTACATTTACCTGCATGAACTGAAAGGAGGCTTCAAACTCCTCTACAGGATACATTTTCACTCGGAAGAACTTCACGCCCATGATGAGGCTGATGGTGCTTTGGACCACATATGGGCTCTGCTCCTTCTGACGGAGCTCCTTCAGCTCACTCATGAACCTCTTTTTAACAGCAGGAAATCTACAAAAAAATATGATGGACAGATAAATCACTGGCTTGAAAGTCATTTATATGTTAGATAAGATATAAGTTTGAAAAAATGAACTTTTAGACCGTTTAAGATTTTACTAATTTCTAGAACTTCACAGTTCTACAAAAATAAAATTTTCATCAAATAAAAACAGGGTGACACTGGTGCCACTATCCTTTCACAAGTTAGACCCTGAAGTGTCAAATAAGACAACAAGAGGCCTGTTAACATCTCTTGAGCAGTCAAGCACCAGCAGACAAACACTTTCCTAGAATATTTCACTTAGGCTGAAATAAAAAAATGATGCAACTGTTCTTTAACAATTAGAAGTGCACAGTGAAACACAGATTACAGGAATTACACTTATGCTAAGCATTTAGATCACTTGAAAGCTACAGTGTGTGCTTCTGAAGATCTAGAAACTCACAAATGCTGATTTCCAGACCTTTTCAAAAAGCACAGATCAACACTGCTTGAACTGAGTGCTTACTTTGCTTGTGCTAAGACTCCGATAACTTCTGCATAGAGATCAGCTACTATGTGCATGTTGGCAGTGTTGGGACCATGATACCTGGTCATAAAACAACAAATGTCAATAGTAATGTAGATGAATAAATTTATAAATTTTACTAAATGTATCCAATGGAGAAAAAAGCCTCTTACCCCTCTTTATATTTAAAGTGCTTAAAAGCCAAATTAATGACTTCATGGACCAAACCATCCACAACTGGGTGGAGGGGCATCTGGAAAAACAAACAGAATCACATTTTATAATTTGGTTTTGATTGGCCAGTTGTTATAATATCCACTAATCTATGTATCTCATGCGCCTTAATATATGGCTAAATTTGCCATTTTGTTGCCAAAGGAAATAAACACAACTCGCTGTAAAATTTAAAGCTGATTGGGATCATTTTGATTGTTTGACAAGGCAGTAACCACCATGTATCCTTGTGATGATTCTCAAACTTGTGCATTTAGTTCTCCTTACTCTAAAATATTTATTTAGATCTTAAGGATATGTTAGTTATATTTGCATCTTAATGGATTTAGATGCAAATCAAAGTGTGTGTTACCTGTTTGAGAACTTCTATGAGCACAAAAGAGAAAATTAGATCAATGGCTAGGTCTCTCCTCTCCAGCAGATAATCTTTTTGCTGCTCATCACTAGGAAAGAGAGAATGTAAACAGATTATGTAAGTCAATTTTGCTCCCACCCTCTCACACATTCACAGACTAAAATATCATTTCTCAGTGATGAAATGGAGTTTTGCACTTCAGCTACAGGAAGCAGAAGTCACAAAAGCATCTGAGTCACTCAACACCCACTTGGCTATCTGATGTCACTGTGCTATTCTGGCACTATTGTGTCAAATCATCCAGTTAACACAGGAGTCATCAGGCCAAGTGACAACATTGCTTGCAGTCTCCCACAAAAAAACCCCAAATGTATTTATTTCTTTGAAGATCAGGGGGTAATTTCACTTATTTTGTCTTCTTGGAAATATGTAGCCTCTAAAGAGAAGTACTAAATAAAAAAAGGCAAAATAAGTAGATATCTTTATTCTGTTCAAAAGCTTTTAATGCATTGTTTTTCCTTGTGGAGTGCCATGACAGTTTGAATCTTCTGTAATAGTTGTATATGAGGCAGATTTGCTTTAATTAACTCTATTATGCATATAATTAAACGGAACTCACTTTTTGGACTTTGTATTTGAACGTGGTCGGTACTCATGGGATTCATCGTCAACTCCATTCTGTCTTTTGTACCAGTCAAACAGGGTTCGCAAGATAGATGGTAGGCAATACTCGGCCAGAGAACTCATTGTGCTGATCAACTGAAAAAAGAGAGCATGTATTAATCGCCACGTGAACAAACTAAAAATACAACTAGTGCATAATGCTGTATGTAGGCCATGTATTTCATGGTTCATATTCAGGAGAAAGTTATTCTGAGTGTGGAGGTGGTCTTAGTGAAAGCAGGGACTTTGTGTGAGCATGTGTCTTAAATGTGTATCCAAGATGCAAAGGCAGCAAGAAAAAAGGAGGGAGTTGGGGTAATGAGCGCAGGAAGGAAAGGCGGTCCCTGGTGAAGACTCGACACACAGGAAAGGGAGGGAGAAAGGGTGGTGTTCAGGGGCTGAGGGTGAACACAGCGAGCCCTTCATTCCCTGATGAACCCTGGGAGAAGAATCACCTCTCAGAGAGGCTGCTGAAAAGCCCAGGGGATCATGGGTACAAACGCAGCCCTGTGAGTTCTGAATGAGGCTGCTATTCACCTGCCTCCAACACACAAACATGCACACAGAAACAAACTTACAAACTCTGGGCAGGGAACACACACTCCACCCAAGCCAGCAATAAAAAGACCTTTCATTCTGGGCTTTTGATACATTTACTCAAGGTTATTAGAAATGAAAGACATTTTGTGCATTTATTAATTTTGCAGATACTTTTGTCATGAGTTCATTGTAATAAGTAAGTTTAGGAATAATGACTTCATGACAAACAAAGACAAACAAATACAATTAGAATTAATTTATTTACATTTAATTCAATTTAAATTGGCAAATTCAAATTCTCTCTCTCTCTACAGTATATATAGTTGTGTGTCTGTGTGTATATAAATATATATCAATAATATTTATATTTATCATTTATTATTATTATTATGTTCTCACAATTATTTGACCAAATTGCAAAGGAAAACTAGAAATTTGCTATGAAAATCACATGCAGTACTTATGGTTGAGACCATCAGAAGCAATTATGTGTAAATTATAGAGAAATAACGTCTTGCCCACTGCACAAAATGTTTGATGACCTCATGGAGCATGCAATGTCTACTACCTTTCATGAATCTGAGGCATAAAACTCTCTTATCTAATCTATCAGAGATGCAAATGGACCTGTTCACTCCCAGACAACCAGACAAGCCAAAAACCACATCAGGCTTTTACTGAGGTCACTTTGAATGCTTTAAAGGCCAGACAGATCCATGAATCTGTTTAAATAATTCAAAAAGTCTGATTAATTTTCTGGCACAGCCAAGCAGCTAAAAGGCAGTCTCTTGTCTATCCACTGGGACATCTGTCCACAGACTGTACATGAGGACGCACACATATGTTCAGGAGGCAGAAAGCAAACAGTACATACTTGGTCAAACTGCGGATCTTCACCCTTCTGTAGAGACTTTACCAAAGGTTTTTCCTGTAAAAACAACAGAAATAGGTAAACTTTTTAATGCATTTTTAAAGAATGAAAGTGTTTTGTTGAGGGGAAAAAAAATCTTCCCAAACTTTTAAACAGCAGTGTGTGTTTATACAAACAGGGTACAGTCTTACAATCCGAAAAGCTGATCTTAGCAACTATCACAGATCAGACATGCTGATTAAACAACACAAGTTGTGTAAAAAACAAACTGACCTACATTTCGTACTTCTACTTAGGGACTGTAACATAAGATGTTTCAAAGACTCAGACTTGTGTAGCTTCTTTTCAGGTGAAAGCAGTTAATATGTTATTCGGATATTCAAATACTATTATCATTTTGCATGTTAGGCCCAGAACAGGCTGACCCAGCTGGGCTTGTCAGACATAACACTTTCAGACTGTGTTAAATTTAATTTGAGCTCATACAGTCCACTGAAGCACCACTTTCATCTTAAGCTAATAAATATTTCAGTTGCTGGAGTCATTTGAGGGAGAAACAGATGAGAGGGCAGACAAGGACAGGGCAATGTCCCTCAAGGCTTTTATATGAGGTTAATGGACCGCCTTATGCCTTATCAAAAGACTGGGGTATATCAAGACATGACGGCCCCCTAAACACTCCAGTTGTGTCTGAAGAGAAAGAAAAGTAAATAACATCCAGAAACCAAAAAATACTCACTCACTCTATTTACTGTACAAATACAAATTGTCAGAGGGATGCTTTTGTGCAAATAAACAGCAGATGATACTATTCTTTATCAAACAATACGCTGCACAAATGTGGCTGAACGATTCAGGTAACCTGATCTCAGTTTACAAGAAGAATATGAGGTCATCCTTACGGCAGATGTTTTGAGGGACACAATATATCTGTCCTGGGAAAGGTTAATTAACACTAGTCTGCCTGTAAGTCATGAAACTAGCAACTCGCTGTTACACACGCAAGCAGGTAAATTCGCCTGTTGTCTGGAAAATACTAACAAGCCTGTGAGTGTGCAGTGTCTTTAGAGAAAAAACAATCGATATTTTAACACCAACATCTATGAGGTTAATTTCTATTGACCAGAACCATACATCACATGCAGAGCTCCATAAAAAACTAGGAATTGTCAGATAAGCATATATTTCCTCAATAGATTTCAACCTGGTCTCATAAAAATATGTACCTCTGTGCACTTTTTGTGCAACACCCTCTTTGGGTGCCTTATTGCATGTTTCACTGCAATTTCAAAGAGAAATGTTCGCCGTATGGTGCTAAAACACTTTCAATATGTGAACCCTGGTACATTTTTATTAAGTTGATATAGGTATGTATTGCGACGGTTCAGAATTCAAATATATAAGTTAATGTGCTACCATGTTAGAAATATGCCCTACACCAAATCCAGACCTAAACCAACCCGATAGTGTTAACAAATGCAAAACTGGTGAAAAATGCATTTGTTGATGCAACTGTGCCATTTCAACTTGCTTTTACACAGGTTTGAACTGCTTTGTGGAACTGTATTAACAGAGGATTCAAACCGGAGCTCCTCGCCTCTCAAATACGTCTCCATACTCTGTGAGAAACCTACCATCTATGAAAACCCATAGATGTGAAGCAGGATATATGTAATGCTGACATTCAAAAGCATCAATTTTCAAATATCCAAGCATATTAATATTTTTCATAACATGATATTCTTCAAGTAATTGTATTTATCAATTCTTCAATAAAAATGTATCAATCAAAACTCTGTAAATTTGTGTTAAAAGGAATAAAGGTTTTCAGAGTTTTACTGCCTCTGGTGTTTATTTCTTTTAAAAACTACAGTAATATGTACTTATTGGTACATATTTCGTTCTCTCACTAAAAAGTGTACCAAGGTACATTTATGCCACCAGTCCAAACAAGCCATTCTAACAGTCCACATTTTCAGCCATCTCCAAAATCCTCAGAGACAGATGAGTACAGGGACTGGAGTTGTCACAGGTCTCAAGATGGTTACCTTTAAAAGTTCAAAAAAGTCACTCACCAAAGGTTCGGCCATGACGATCCGTATTTTGCGCTCTGAGATGGTTGTAAAGTTGGCGAAGAGGCTCTTAAGCACGTATTCGCCTGGACGGCTCTCTGGGTCCACACTGATGGGCATCATGGCGGGCGGCCCCTTTTCACCCTGCGAGCAGCAAACTGGTGGGACAGGAGGCTTGCTGTACCCTGGTGAAGCTTTAGACAAAATAAAGAGAATAAATAATATTAACATTATAAATAAATCTGTAGATGGAAATGAGATCTTTAATGCAGCGTGTGTTGTCTTTTTTAAAAAGGCAAAAATGAAACATCTGCACTATTTCAGAATAAATCACACTGATTTTTTAGTACAGGTCAAAAACTATTTGAATGAATACAATCAATATTTCAATTCCAGACAGTGACTGTTTCCTAATCCAGACTGTGAAATCCATTTCAGAATTTCCCAACAATTCTGCAGCTCGCCAGCAACTGCAACCTGTGTACACAACAGTCCTCAACAGTAATCTTTCCTCAACACAAACTCAACTAGCATACTAGATGCAATTATAATTTAAGAAGTAATATTCTTTCACAAAGCTCACACACACAAGCTACTGAACTGTAACAGTGGTCGAGTTGCAGAGGGGGCATGTGACAGTCACAGCACTGATAATTCTGACAGCAAATTTTGATCTAGTTTAAATCATATGTAGATCAGACTTTGCTTCGCATGGCTTAAACTGGGTGTTGTTTTCCTTTGAACGGAACAAAAACATCTTCTCCTGCAGTATTTCACCTAAACTTTAAAAGTTTAAACTTGTTTAAACCACTTTTTTTGATCTTTCACATATTTAATAACAGCTAATTAATTAATCATAAATGTGAAAAATCTCTGCACCACTGCCTGTTAATGACTGAATAGCATATTCTTGATGTTAATAGCAGCCCAAATGCAAAAACTAAATTTGAATATTTTTTAGTAAAAAATAAAAATAAAAATCGTATTTGTAAAAATGTACCAATAAAAATAATAAATCGTTAATTATTCAATAATTGTATTCATATTTTCTTCACTTCTACTTGACTGCAAATCGTTCATTAACATACACTGCAGGTGTAAACACACATATCTTACACCCATCAAACAATCTGTTTTGCTATTATATTATCTAAACTCCAATAAAGCTCATGGGTAATTTTGAAGCTCTCCTTGCATTGTGTCAATGTATCACATTTTTCTAATTCTGTTACTTAAACACACGTTTCATCATCAAGACAGATTCTCACTCACTGCACACTCTCTCTCTCTCTCTTGTAGCACCTACCCAGACCTTTCATGAAGTTCACCATGCTGGTTTTATTCCAGCACATGACTGTGCTGTCCATAGTAGGGGAGCAGCATACGGGATCCAGTTTTCCAAACTTCACACGTCCTTATCTGTCACTTGAGTGATAGCGAAACCTTCTCCCCCATACTGTAACGGTCTCAGTGCAAGTCGAAACAAAAGTCCAAAAATTAGGTGATAACAGATCCGCACGTGTGCTCGCCTCTCCTGAAAGCTCTCTATTGCAGCGTAAACGTCCACCACCTCTCGAGACTGAAGGTCAGGCTGGAATATTTAGCTGAGGCCAGGGCAAGTGTGCAGGACTGACATGCTACAGTGGCATAGTTTCAGGGCTATATTTATCCTTGAGTACACACTATACGTCCTGATCTCCCCTCCGCCGCTAACCAACAGTGTAAACAACATTCGATTGGGCACAGTCTCGCTCGCTCACTTTCACTCCCTTGTTTGCACATATGTAGAAACACAGACGGTGTAAAGTGAGATAAACTATCTAGCTTCTGAATTCCACCGACCGACTCTATTACACAAACTTCCCTCTGGAAAAGCGTCACGTGCAGCAAATGAGAAGCCAACTAGACTTGCTAAACTAAAATATTGCATAATGCATAAACAAATCTCAAGCATTAAAACGTCAATAAATAAAGGTAAACAAACTACAATTCCATTAAGTATTGCGATTGACGCAATCAAAATGTACAAAAAATGGCACTTCAGTATTAACCTATTCATATTTAATAATACACTTTACATATATTTCAAAAAGATAACATTACATATGTGTATAAATAAAAATTGGCATTCAAAAATCTGCATTTATTTTATTTATAAAAAACAGTTACACTGTGACATATTACCGTTTAAAATAAATGTTGAAAAATATACAGATTAAATTGTTCTAATATGCTAAAACAGTTTTTATGTTAAATCTATTAATTAACCGTAATTAATCATCGATTAATCGTTGGCATCATTTTATATATTTATATATATATATATATATATATAAGTGGTGGGCCGTTATCGCCGTTAACGTGCTGCGATAAGACTCTTATCACGAGATAAAAAAATATCCCTGTTAATCTATTCACAAAGTTGTGTTTGGAGCTGGGTCTATACTACGCAAGCTATGATGACTTTCACCTTGATATTTTAGCGTGGATGTATTCCTAGCCGAATTACACTGTAGCCCTATACAGACGGGACTAGTTTCTAAACGACTGTATGTGTGAGCTTCGATTCTTATCACCTGTCGTCTGTGATCTTCATGAACCATTTCAGACGGGACTAACACCTCTGTGTTTATTACAGAGATGAGAGGGTCTGTTTTGCACATCTGTGCGTCACAGAGATCTGCATGCGTGCATTGCTCTAGTCATTCAGATTGATTACAATTAGTATAATCATAAATACCATGGTGAAGCTAAATGGCTAGTGCAGCAAAACCATGTTCATGAGTTAATGATTTTTATTTGTAGTAAACCCATGTTTGATTTTGATCATTTAAACATATGTAACCGAGTGCAGAAATGAACGTGAGTAATCTTACCTGATACTGATATTACAATAGCCAGACTTAACAGTTTACGTGATCGGGCTCTTTATTTGTATTCATGTATTTTTTTCTATATCAAAATATATTAAACGTGTTTGTGGTAAGAGAGCATCTACGGCATATCGCGTTGGCTAAAACACAAGGAAACGCGTTGTGAAAAATAGTTTCACAGACATCGCATTTGGACTCAATTATCACAGAGGTTGTGAGAGAAAAGGCAGATTCGGATGGGATAAAAATCACCAAGTACGTCTGTGAAACAAAACATTCTCTAACGACCACCTGTAAAA
>JAUMHI010000057.1:12550336-12596635 GCA_032359435.1 Enteromius unitaeniatus | reverse complement strand
CTACCCTCAGATTCCAGATTTTCATATAGTTGTATCTCGGTCAAATATTGCCCTATCCATCCAAATCATACATCAATTCAACTTTCAGAATATGTCTGAATCTTAATTTCGGAAAATTAACACTTCCGACTGGTTTTGTTGTCTAGGGTCACATATGTAAAAGAAAACAAATATGGATGTGATTAATGATTTAAATGGTAGTGGAATCATAATAAAAATCTGTATTCAATATAAGATTGTTTGCTGTGTTTCTCCCTTCAGAATAAGTGCAATTTCAACTGAAATTCAGGTTGCTACAAGGTTACTGTCATAATAAGAGCAGCTGACTAGCAAGAGAATACCTCAGCAATCACCTGTGGCTCATGTAGAACACCCTAGATACCAGACAGCTCCACTCTAACTAACACACTAGCATCATGGCGTTTTGCATTTGCAAGCACCAATCTCATTTTCTTCACCAAACTGTTTTTTTTTCCACAGTAGTAGCGCTCCAGTGCCAGTCTGGATGATTATGGCAGCCTGATGCATTACATGTGACTCTGCAAACAAGAGATGGGCTCAGACAGAGCATTACATCAGCGCTCTGCAGAGGAGCCTCTGAGCATTGAGCTGCTCCCAACAGAGACAATACAAGACACAGAACAACGCCTCACTATTTCACACACACACATTGACATGGGACACACACATAAACACAGACACAAACGTATATTACACCACTTTTGTCTTTCTAAAACAAATCCCGTTGTGTCCGGCCAACATTTTTCTTGCTCAGGGAGTAGACAACAAGCATGGGAAAAACATACATCTAACAAAATCCCCCACTGATGTAAATAATGTGGACATTTTACATCCATAGACCCCAACTGTGTACAAAAGGCCTCCTAGGACGACTGCCATAACCCTAAATAAATGGGACCCATAAAGCCCCATCCATTTTCAGATGGTTATCAGACTGTTTGCACACAAAGCCCACTCATATCCCACTGATTACTTTCATCCACAAACAGAAAAAAATCTTAGGGCATCCAATGCGTGACCTCTAGATGCCTTTTATCCACACCTACAGTATACTATAACCCAGAGAAACAGGATCAGGTTGTGTAACTGCCCGAACACACTGTACCATTTGAAGAGAGTTGGCTATCCCTGTGTCATACAGAAAGGTCAGGAGGACAAACAAATAAAACTGAAAGATGAGATGTGTATGCAGATATTTGAGAGACGTGCTGATTATGACAGCTGAAAAACAAGGACATTTTTCCTGGATTTAGCCATTAGGCCTAAAGACACTCGCAGCTCTAAACCTCGGAGCCAGCGCTAAAAATATATTTGGTACACTGTGGAAAGCACATTTGATTTAGTGATAAGAGCGTTTCACCCATTTACTCGTAGAGAGAGAGATAGAGATTACCATTTGGTCTAAAACTGAGGATTAAACTGTCAGGCTGAAATATTTAACGTTTATTGTTTTTATTCATATTTGATATCACTCGAGCTAGAAAAGAAGATATTTTGTAATTTAAAATATCTATCTATCTATCGATATATGCTGTATATACATGCCTGTAAAAACAACTACTTTCATCATACGAGGTACAGTATCAGAAAATACATATGAAATGCACATAATAATTACCATTTTAAAATGTTTTTAAAAGAAATCTTCTGCTCATCAAGGCTGCATTTATTTCATAAAAATAAATGATTTTATTTAAACAGTAAATAAAGTGTTAAAACAGTACGATCTGAAATATTATTCAAATTTGATATATATATATATATATAAATTGTAGTTCTGATGCAAAGCTCAAATTTCAGTACACGTTACTCCTGTCTTCAGTGTCACATGAACCTTCTGCATCATTTTTTATATTTTAATGCATTTCTTCTTATTATTATCTATGTTGACAGTTTTTGATGAATAATATTTTTGTGTAAATAAATTCTATGATGAATCGAACATTTAAAAGAACTAAATTTATTTTAAGTAGAAGTAGTTTTAAAAAAAAAACAACAACTTCTAAACGAATTGAATGCATCCTTGCTAAATAAAAGTATTACAGGACAGCACAGAATCCTAACTGCGACTCTTGCTGCAAGCTGATTGGCTGAGGTCTGACCATCCCTCACAGCTGATTGGTCAGTTAGGCTGGTGAGAACAGGCACCTGATGCACACTGCTCTAGGGAGCATACTGTGTGCCAAAACACCAAGACAGGGATTACACTGCAATATAGAGAAAAAAGCCAGCCACCTTTACCTCATAATAAACAGTTAGTTCTTTACAACAAGATCCTACAGAAGCAGTGTTGACATAATGTAATATTATAGATCCAGTTGTATTCTCTGTTATCAAAGTTATATCATCAAATGTACATGGAAAGCATGTTTGAAGAGCTCTTTCTTTATCTACTATACCTATATACACAGACTCTGATAATGATAATTCAGCCACGTCATTCTTAACCTGTATAATATATATACAGCTAAACACAAATAAAGATATTTTGAAAAATGTCATGTTGTTTTGGACTCCAAAGTTCCTCAAAAAATGTCTTTCGCTTTTGGGATGACATAGAGATTGATAAACAATGCCAGAATTGTCATTTTTGCATTAAGGATACCTTTAAGCCTGACTACATGGACAAAAGTAAAATAGATATAGCAGTACATGCCATAAAATCCATATTACACTGACCTAATAAAACCCCTAGAATATTAAGTAAAAAAAAAAAAAAGAGAGGACAACAACGCCGGAGCACGTGCACCAGAGCAAAACACTTGCTCTCTCACATGCAAACTAATTCTGGATGCATCCTGCCAGCCCTGGCTGCGATTCCACGGCTCAGAGTGCCAAGATACTCACTGCTGCTCCAGGACTTCAGCAGAGACTTGATGCTGATCTCAAAGAAACCCGAGTCCTGCTGGCTTGCCATTTCTGCAGGTCGCTGAAGTCAGAGGATGCTGAGGTCCCGTACGTTTCCACCCCTGCCTGCAGAAGCGTCCGGAGCAGGCAGGTGGAATCGGCTGTTATGGGAGAGTGATGCTGAACAGAGATGTTGCCGCCACAGACTGAGCCAGAACAGAGTGCCACAGATCGGCTAAGCTCTCCCCCCTCCTCTATGCGTGTCCAACCCTCTCTCTCTCTCTCTCTCTCTAGGCAGGTTCACTTTAAATAACCCAGAGTCACAGGCTGCAAGCAGTGCAGAGAGAGCAGGGAGAAATCCTCTTAGCCCTGCGTGGTTAATTATAACCTCTGTTTGCTTGCATCACAAGAGATTCTCCCGACTGTCCTGCTTGGCTTTAGCATATGAGAATATCCGGGAAATGGGCCTCTGGTAGGTTTTTATGCGGTTTTTATTTTTTTTAGCAGCCACCAATGTTATACGTAACCTCTTATTGAAGGAGAAAATCTAAATGTATTTCCCATATAGCATTACTTTACAGTGGCCCCAAAAAATACTCAACATGTTAGATCTAACTTAAAAATGCCTGAAAGTCTTTGGTTAAAATTATAACCAAGTAGCATCAGCAAACAGCTTCTCATCACTTTTGCAATTACTTTAAACAAAGCTGATTTTTAATGGATAAATGAGTTCAGTTTCCCTCGAGATCACAAGGGTGTAGTCTACGTTGTTTAAAGAAATTTTGCACTTTTATTTGGCAAGGGCACAATAAATAGCTAAAAACTGACAGTAAATATTTTTATATACAAAAAAAAAAAACCCACAAAAAAACTGTTCTCTCAACAACGGGATAAATTATTAATTATATTAAAATAAGTTTTAAAAATGTATATTTTAAATGTAAATTTTATTTTATTGTATTTGTACCCATATTATTGTAATTGTGTTATTAACGCAACCTTGAAGAATATGAGACAACTTCTTTTTTTTTAAGCAGCTATTATTTTCTAACTTAAAGCACAAAAAATGTGTTTCTGTGAAATGATTTGCTTTATTTTTTAGTATTCCAAAGAATTTGTCTACTATTTGTGTGGCACCAATGACCTTCTGTGACTCATTTTTACACTCACTGTTGGTTTTGGCTTGAACCGGTGCTAAAGTCCTCATTCACCCCAAGTGTCAGTCAAGTATAAAAAAAGACAACTGCAAAGCAAGTTCCACAGTAACATCAGCGCAAGCAGATTCTCACATGCTATTTTCTTTTTTTTTTTCTTTTTTGCTGAGGGTCTAAATAAGAATTTCTACAAAGTCCAAAGCTCTCAAGAAGTCAGCAAAGGTCAGCACATCACAAACCCCAGTCCAATCAATGCAGCTGTAAACAAGATCTCTTGTGACATTTCTAGCAAGCAAAAGTCTTCACAAGGGCACTTTGTGAAATGCGTACAGTATCATGGTGCTGCTGGTCTGGCTGGTGGACCAACATATCCATTCTGTATAATTACCATCTCAGATACAAACATAAACACAGACTATTTCAGATTTTGCATTGAGCTTTAGATGATACACACTGCTGATTTGCTGGCAAGCACTGCACGTCCTGAGTCACGCCATAATCCCATCATGCCCCTCTCTATCCCTCCGATGTCAAGAACTTGCCCTTAATTACATAATGCTCACATTCTTTTTATCAGGCCAGTAAAGTTGCCCAGTTGTGTTCAGGGGAAAAAACAGCTTATTTATTCTTATTCTTACTTTATGAATCCATTGAATTTAACAGCAACAGTCTGCTTTAACATTACTAATTAAAACAAATGTAAAGATAAGAAGATACAGATTGTTCGAGTGTGCTTAAACATTCGTGTGTTACTATGAGTAGACGGTTTTAGCACAGCTTTTTTATTTATATTTTCATATTCAAATACCCCAGACAGTAATGCACGACAACAGTAGCACATGTTTTCGTGTGAACCAATTACTACTAGAATTTGCCTGCAAGGCACATTGGATTCTCTTCTTCACTGTTTTTGTTTATCTTTCAAAAATGAATTGCTCCAGTGCTTACAGTGATGAAGATGAAATATAGCAGTAACATAACCCACACAGATCGGACCCGGTGACGATATGAGATTGGACCTGGCACAGCAAGGGGCTCTCAGATTGATTATTACATAATGTTCTGGCTGAACTATCGTGCAACCTTTCAACCAGACCATTATCACCACACAGTGCAAATGGAGGTCTTGATGGGTGGAAACGTCCAAAAACCTCCTGACGTAAAAAGCTAAAGGGCACAAGCCATTACAACTAACAGCTGAAAGCACTGTATTGGAAAAACAGCTCAAGTTATTCACTCAAATAAAGCTGAAAAAAAAAAAATAATAATAAAAATGTAATTAAATTACATTGTATGATTTTGGGACTTTTCAAATATTTCTTAACCTTACAAAAAATATCAACCTTCCCATCACAGGCATTCATTGGCAGGTCTTTTTCTTTGTCTCAAGCCATCTGTGTGAGTGGGAGCAGGTTGTTCTGCAGGTTGAGTCCCATTAAGAGCCTATTAAAAGCATTTCAAGCTCTGATGAAGTGATGGAATGTGAAGCATGTCTCACTGATGCAGGCGTCACAGTAGATAGCTCTGCACTTCTCTTTTTTTCCCTCTATCTACTTTTCCTCCCTGTGTTGATGTTCCCTCTCTCCACCATCAGGCACCTTCTTTCTCCCCTTATACTCTTACCTTCTCCTCCTTTTCAGCCACCTTCAAGGAAGCACATACAAAGGCTGACACACACAGGGCTCAAGTAACATTTTCAGTGTCTCTCCTCAATCTAAGCTGCCTCTGTGTCTCCTGTAGCTTACAGTAAACTGTTTATCGCACTAAACAAGCAGGATAGATTCTGTGGGGTCCAAGAAGTCCAAGGATGCCTTTTATTATTTGATTGTGACAGCAAATATATTTATAATGTTTTCTGTTGAAAAAACAAATGCTATTCTTTTGAACTTCTATTAATCAAAGACTACTAAAAAGGTAAATTGCAGTTTCTACAAACATTTCTTGATCATTAAATCAGTATCATAGAATCATTTTGAAAATATAAACAGCTTTAGCATCTCAGGAATTAATATATTACAATATATTAAAATGAAATACAGTTGTTTTAATTTATAATACTGTTTCACAATATTACTGTATTTTTGATGAGATCAATGCAGCCAAATGTAGACTTCTCTAAAAAACATTAAAAAAAACTTTGATCTGCATTTCCTCACATTTCAGCACACGACTGGAAGTTTTCACTGCGTGTGTTCAGCTGGCTCATGCACAACTAATAGCAAACAGTCTATTTTAACAAACATGACGGCAGAATCACGAGGTAACCAACAAATATCTATACACATTGAGGCATGTTACACATGCCTGACAGAAAGACTTATGAAGTGAGTCTTTTGACCACCCCAGCAAAGTGGTTTCTCAATCTCTAATTTCATAGCAGACAGCGACAACAAACAAACACTCCGTCTTGCGCCAATCAGCACCTACATGTCAGAATGGTGGGCCTTTTCCTGGTCCGGATCTTCTTGAACTTCCCGCGGAAGTCGCCGCTCAGCATCAGGTCTTCAGGTAAGCTGGCCATGCTCTCCAATTCAATCCCATCACTCTCCAGATGCTGCTCCTTCCAGCTACGCTCATCCCCGGACGACATCTCCAGTGGGCGAGCCGCCTGCTCCCTGCCCTGTTAGGCTTTCCACAATGGTAACATTGAGCTTGCAATTTTCAAGTATGTTTGCTCTTCTGCTGCTCTTTCTCCTTCTCACACCAGACCGAGACTGGATCCAGGGCTGTTTCTTATACCAGTGTGTGCATGGGTGTGTGTGTGGAGAGAGATGCAGTCAGATAGGAGCCTGGCTCCTTTTAACCCCCTCGCACTTGTCAAAGCAGTTCAGCCAGTTACAGTACAACGTATGAGAACAGGCAGGTGTAGGATTACCGTGCCGCCCACGGTGACAAAATACAAGAGGAAAAGGAAGATGGAGAAAAAGAAAGAGAAAGAGACGTACAGTAGGAAATGCTGCAGTGAGCAGATCACCGTCTTTGTAGTGATCACAAACAAGCCGCTTCCGGCAGTCATTTAGTCCTCATCCTGTGATAGTCCAGAGGGTGGGATTCCCTGAAGATAACGCAGAGCCGTGCACGTCTCGTGTTTTTTAAGGAGGGATCCCCAGTCTCCGCTGGGATGGAAGAATCACTTTGAGAAGGCTCTGATGTGGATTGTCCTTATTCAGTCACTAAGAAAAAAGCTCAACAAGGCTGTGTAATGGGAATTGTTACATCATGGGTGTAAACCCTCAGAGACTTAATGAGAAATCCCTGTAAAAAAAATACACTCTTACCTACTGAAGCTCATTTGTATTTAGAAATAGCACCAGAAACAGTCCACACCTACATGAACGGATTTTTCCACCGTTACCCTGCATGAGAAATACAAACCCACTTTGTGTGCACTTATAGGCGTTTTCAGTTTTAAAAGTGCGTTTGTTTTGCCAGTTCGTACGCTGAAAAACAGATATACTGTGTGCCACAACAAGAAAAATACAATTACAGTTTTTCCCCTGATCTTTCGCAGTCACACCCTGTGATGTTGCATAATACACTAGAGTTAAGACAATTTCTACTGTTCAAATGGAAAGCCAATAAAAAAGGGGAAAAGGTTCAGTTTGTGCACCTCATGGAAAACCACAATTGAATTAGGAGGAATTTAACCGCATAATATCACTTAAGCAATTCAATTACAGCTATGAAAGGAGGGGTGGTGTTTTTGGGGAATAGTAAAGCACTTTTGGAGGACATGATGTGAACTTCTTGGGTTTTGTTTTGGGTCGGATCCATGGTGTTGTTAGCAACTTTTCCCATTTGCATGAAATATACATTTTACCCCACTGTTCAAAAGTTTTTGTTACATTAAAAAAAAAAAAAAAAAAAAGGTTCCCCGTGCATTTATTTAATCAATATACAGCAAAAGAAAAGTAATATTCTAAAATATTATATATGTATTACAATTTTATAATACACTTTAAAATAACAGTCTTCAGTGTCACATGATCCTCCAGGAAATTATTATTCTAATAATTGGTGCTTGTAATAATAAAATAATACGAATAATTATATATTAGTATATAATTACAATAGTGCTGTTAAAAAAATAACAGAAACTGCAAGAGTTTTTTCAGTATTTTTCAGTTTTCTTTGATAAATAGAAAAGCTGAAAAGAACACTATGTATTTGATATAAAAATAAATTTCTTTACTGTCGCTTTTGATCCTGTGCATGCTGAACAAAAGTAAAATAAATGAAATATATATATATATATTTATTACATTTTTTTAACGTTACATTTTAATTTTAAAACTATGGTTGATACAAAGCAATGTCAAAGTGTCAAAAATGGTATCAAGTTGCATAAACCCAAATCAAAGGTGCAATCTGAAAAAAATGGTGCAACTGCGCCCTCTAGAGTTTAATGTATAAACAAGCCTATACAAGACTGCCACAACTTTCCATAAGAGTGCATGTTTAAAGAATCTAATTAAAATCCATAAGAAAGGACATTGACTTTGAAGCCTAAAAAAACCGAGTAGCCTATATCATATCAAAAACTAAAGAAGATAATGTCACACATGCTTTCAAAACATGCTTTCAAAAAAGTTTCCAGACGCCGTGTAATGTCAAAAGCTCTTTCACAAGCTCCTGAAATGCAGAGCAGGTCTCTGTGGTCTGAGAGAAGTAGGCAAGAGTTTGGCGAAACGAGCCAACACCTCCAGGCACTGTGAGAATTCAGCAAGCTGTTGCCATGGCGAGGGACATCTGAATTTGCATACGCAGAGAAGGGCCTGGTAAATAATTGATGAACGCCTATTATTAGAATAAACTCATTTAAAGTTAATTGTACTTGGATTAGCCTTTATCTGTAAATTCTAAAGAAAAGAAGGGAGCAATTGTAAGCGACAAACATCTGCCGCACTGCAAATTATCGAGCCGATGCACTCTGGATGAGTGTGTACTATGCTGACCCACTTAACATGTTATTTCTCAATCGTTTTCATAAGGGCAAACACTGGAGAAAATGCGCATATTGAGTTTAGGATGCTTTAGTTCAACACGACCTCTTAGAAGATCAATGCCTCAAAATATAAATAGATAGATAAGAGGGAAACGCAGAAAGCATTTTCAATAGTTTTGAAACACAACATTGTGTCAGCCAATAGTTTAATGCCTGGGATGGTGAGAACATATCATGTGACTCGTCAAAGAAGCTCTTTCAACCTGATCTCATGTACATTCAGTGGAAGTGCTTCAGCTGCCATCTGGAGCTCAGAAACCTCACTGTGAGCCATGTACCTGCTCCTCATCACAACACACACATCCAAACATCAAGCAAACTATACTTTTAACTAATGCTTCTTAGTAACCTTGCCTGGAGCATGTCTTGGGGTTTTACATGTTTTGGGTGTATAATTAGAAAGTAGCCTTACTGTATACTAGGGTTCATAAACAATTCTCCCCCTGCTAATAAAATAATCTTTTTTTTTATTATTAAATTTCTGTATTTACTTTACTATTTAACTTCCATTGTTTGAGTTACTAATATGTTACTAACAGATTGCTTTGTGCTTTCAAGCAGTGTTATGTTAGTATAATTTATATACTACTATAATTATTAACTTATATAATTATATTTTAGTGTTCACTAAGGATTGAATTAATTTTGCTACGTTTTTGACCCTTATTTTTTTATTGATCGATTTTTTACAATTTTATTATTATTATTATAATTTTATATAGCTTTAACTTACTACATTTCAGTGACATTTCTATTAGCATTAGAAAAACTTTTTTTTAATATAACATTTTCATTTTAGTTTAAATGTAATTAATTATGTTATATTTTTGTCATTTTTTTCACATTTCTATTTACCTTTAAACAAAAATATAACATAATTAATATATATATCATTTATTTTATTTCAGTAAGTTGTAAAGGCAACATTTCTAATTTTCATTCAAGTTTTAGGTTTCTCATCAAATATTATTATTTTATTCCAGCAGCAAAGGCTTCTAAGGTGCCAAGTGACTGCGATATTCAAATTCTTATTTATGTCCAGTGTATTATTATAACCATCCAGCAAACAAAAAAATCAGATCACTACAATATTTCTCTACTAAAAAAAGGAACAAAATTAAAAGTTATATTAATGTCTGTGGCACATATAAAAGTTTACTCCCAATGGTAATTTAAATAATACTATAAAAAAAAGTTAATTTAAATATATTTCTTTAAATATTAATAATAAATACACATGTAAACACATTTATACATATATTTTTTAATATTTACAGTACTATGATAAATACTCATAAAAACAAAATAAAGCAAAAGTCAATGCCTATGAATGCGGCGTTCTCAAGGTTGCTGTATAACAGTGCCGCTTCTTTCCACTCCACTGATAATGGGGTCTTTCAGGGCATCTGGGTCCTCACCCTGCACCTGTCCCTCTAACTGCTCGCCTGTTAGCAAACAGAGGCACAGCTAATGCCTTACATCCAATCAGACGTATCAAATACTCCTAATGGGCGGAGCTTACATCTCATCACCCTATTACATGGCAAAGAACCAGTGCCACCGACACCGAGAAAGCTGCTCATATCTGGTTACGGCCAGGTGATTCTGTTCTTTTTCCCTGGCCAGCATCGTACACACAAACAAACGTTCATTGTTGAGTCTTCATGATGGGAAGAGGAAATCAGCCATTGGCTCAGGTTCAACAATCAAGCGTTTGACACTCACAAAAAGACACCCTCGGTCTCAAGTGTCACATGAAGACGTTGGTGTTTGAATGTCCCTGAGCCTCAGCCATTGTCTGAACGGCAACCTTCATGCCAAGTCCTAATTGAACAGCAAGCGAATTGGATCCAGGCTAATTAAAAGATGTTTCCACGCACCTTCTGATGAAATGCAAGGGAAACATGTGTTGGCGGATGAACATGAAAAACATTAAAGAAATAGAAAAGGAACATGACTATGCAAATAATACTAGATCATTCAGCTCCTGCCCACATACTCGCATATTTATAGTAGTGTACTGAAACCAGCACGGTTGCCTGAGAAACAAGCTTCTGTAGGATGTTCTTCAAAGAGAGAATGATTCAATATACCCTGGAAAGACAGCTAAAGAAAACGAGTTACAAATCAATGATATTTTTTTGGAGAATCAACAAGAATCTTCAGAAAAAACTTCATCAAGAAACCTGAAATGTATCTGCATCAATGCTTTCTAGATTATTCTTGGTCATAAGCTAACTTTTTAGCAACAGTATCAGCCATTTTTATTTTACATCCAGTCTTAAGTCGCTGGGGTATATTTGTAGCAATAGCCAAAAATGCATTGCATGGCTCAAAATTATAGATTTTTCTTTTTTCGCCAAAAATCCAAAAGATCATGTTTCATGAAGGTAGTCAATTTCTTACCGAAAATATATTAAAACTTAATTATAAACGTTACAAATATTGGAAAGCATTTAACTTTTAATCCCTTCAGCAGGATAAGCTTATTTACATAAACGCAGGCCTACATACAGAATAGCTGCATATTGCTATTTCATTATTTATGTAACAGCTTTGCAGCTCCTAATAAACAGCTTCACCAAGAACCCCAAAATGCATTTAAAAACATTGCTTAACAGCTTATTTTTTAAACGAAATTATTACAAATATTTCACAAATCAACAGTTCACTCAAAGAAATTTGCACTTTAACATAAAAAAATTGGATAACTTTTAAATATAAGCTTTGTCATTCCCAGAGGCATTATTAATTTACTCAAATGCACGTCTATGGTTTAATGCTGCATATTAAATGGTTGCTTGATGCTTTATTAGTGCAGTACTGCAAATTCTAACCATATTCTTCATGATGATATTTTCATTAACAAGAGACAATAAAAAAAGGAAATAAAAATTAATAACGTTTTATATTAGGGAACTTGGGTAGGACAGATGTAGTTATAGAAACCTGCGATTATACAACAAATAATTCAGATAAACTGCTATTAGTTGTATTTCCTCCTCAAAATGATCAAACCAGAGGCCACTGGAGAGACGTCAAGTGTTTGATGCGACTCAATTTATCCCAAATAAACACATGCGCAACACGTTGTTAAGCTTCATCACGAATCATTTCCCACGAGCGTAATAAACTTCATGCAGTACAGAACAATTTCGGGGAACGGAGTTGAGGAAACGTGAAGGATAGGGTTCGACTGATGAATATTTTATACAAAGTGTGGATTTACAGACGTGACAGATCGAACCGCTCCAAATGACAGCCGCCGATGTAAGCGAATGGACGTACCTGTGAGGAGACGAGTTTGCTCGACTATTTCTCCATCCTAAAGTTGCTGCGGCTGGGGGAAATTCTCGCACTTGCCTCGAGGTATGCGGAGCCTCTGCCTCGTTGCGACTGTCAATCAAACAAGTAGCGAGAAGACGTAAGCCCCTCCCACCTGTTAAGCCCCTCCCACCAAGTTGGCTGTTTATTTACTGCTGCTCGTCAGTCACTCAGTCAAGGGTCTTTACTGGGCAACCAAAGCACAATTATCGTTGTGTTTAATAATTGCAATAATTATGTCCTGTCAGCCGTTAGATGTCGAAAAATAAAACACCTGTCCAAACCTTAAGTGTTTGTTTTGATATGACTGGCTGATTATCCCGCTTAGTTAGACTACAAGGCTATTTCACCACAAATACTAGTAATATTGATGTGTTTAATTATTTGTATTAATGTGAGATGTCCATCACACTGTAAACAAAACTACAAAGCAATAAAACATTAATTAGGCTAATATTAATAAATGCTTTGGACTAAAATAAAATATTAAGTGCACTTTGTCATCATTTTTTCATATGTTTTAGTGTCAATTACCAGATATGTATTCATCTGAGTGGTTTGTTTTCTCGTGTGTGTGTACAGGTATTCACTGACCACAAGCATTACAATAATAGTGAATTTTGACCTTGTAGGGATATTATTGGGTTCCCATGAGGAAACAAACTGATTAATAATACAGAATGAAGTGTTATGATAAATCTAAAAAGGCATAGATTTTCTATGAGGAGTATGTTAATGTAAGGTTAAGGCGATAAAATTATTTTAGTGTGTACAGTATACAAAACATTATACCTATGGAAAGTCCTAAAAATGATAGAAATACCACTGTGGTTGTTGTTCATCCGAGGCCTTCCTGCAGTCGTAGAAACCGTGTTTAACTGTGTTTTTTCACAAGGTGGCGCCACTTATGGTATGAAAAAGCGAAATCGTTGAGTGATACAAGAAAAAAGCAGGGTATGTTGAAATTAGCGGTTATCATACAAAAATATCTCTATTATTGGTCTATCTATATATCTAAATTGGTTATCCACCAATTATAATCAAGTGGACCATCAAATTTTAAGGTAACGTTAGACGCAGAGGTTTGTTTACTCATCTTGTCTGCACATGGCGATTCGCTGAAACGAACTAAAAACATCTTTGCGTAATTTAAGCTACAAAATAATATTTTATCACAATTGTCGTAACAGTTCAATCCTGTGTTTAATTGTAGCATGCAAATCTAACACTGACAAATATTTTCGGAGGTTTTCCTGTTCAAAGAGAACGTATAGGCCTAATAGCTTCCGGTGGCTAGGCCAAGATGGCTGCCGAGTTGGTGATTGTGGTTGATACCAGTGTTGCCAACTTTTTTCAATCAAAAGTAGCTAAACCCAGCTTGAAAAGTCATACGTCAATTCGCATATTCATTACGTCAGTGCGTCATATTATCTTGCTATTGCATATTAACCACATAATGTATTTTATTATTAATTAAATTAATAATTTTATTATTTAATCAATTATTATTAAATAGTGACTGAAATGCACCACATTATTAGGCCTACTAAGTCTACTTTACAAGATGTTAATCTGGATTAATATCCTGATTTATAATCAAGCCGTTGTCTGATGAAATCAAATACACATAAAATATATACAATGGCTGTGCTGTAATTTTGGCTATATTTGCATGTAAAATAGAGTTAGAAGCAACATAATACATATTTGAACTGAAAGCCCTGCTCCTTTCAGCCGCTCGCTGAACAGAACAGACGCAGAGAGAGGTGTGTGCTGGGAAAGCAAGTGCTCATGCGGCACTACCAGAGGCTCGCTGAGGTTTGTCCAAGAAGTCCAAGAAGATTTGTCACTATTTTTGGAAAAATGTGGCCAAGGGGTCTGAAAATCTAGCGACAAAGTTAGGTTAGATATGAATAAATGAAGGATGTATCCTAATTAAGTTCAGCCCCAAACAAATGTTAAATACATGTCGCTTAATATTTTGTTTGCAGAGAAAACAACATAAAACATTTGTTGGGATTTATGTTTTTGACACTTAATACACATATACACAATAAAAAGGGAAACATATATACAAATATATGCCCACTGTTGGCTGTTGCACAGTTTAAAAACCAACCAGTCCTCTGTCAAGAGACTAGAAAGTCTGCAACGGACTGCCATTTTAAAAGCCTTTTCTGATGTACAGCAAGAGCAAAGTGTCAAGATATCTGGCACTTTCTGTTTAATCTTAATGCTTTGTCATTATTGTCCAACCATATTTAGATAATCTAAGGTATGCCTTCATTGTATCTGATTGCAATCCATAATTACAATCCTATTTACCAGCAAAGAGGCTTTACCAGGACATCATCTTTCCGCTCTCCAGCACTCTGAAAACTCTGTAGATCCACTACAGACAAATGCAATGTCCGTAATATAGAACAATTTTATCTATACCTGCCATTTATGTCTAAAATAGATGTCTGTGGGTTGTAGCTGCGATGGCAGAAAGAAGACCTTGAGGGGTCTGTGTAGATAACAGAGCTGGTGAGGCTCTTGCGGTCCTGTTTAAGTCTTGGCTGTCTCTGCCAATGGCACCATAAAAGTTCCACCTGCTCTCTGAAGAAACTGGTGGTCAGGGTGTACAGGATGGGATTCAAGGCACTGTTGATGGGGAGGATGAAGATCACCACCCAAGACGTGATTGTTCCTGAAAGAGATATTAAATATATATATATATATATATATAAATAAAAGTTTTATTTTCTTTCAGTAAAATATCATGTATTATTTGTTTCATGTAGCTTTAGGACCAACTAACCTGGTATCTCAACTTCTAGCAGGGAAAGGATTTTGAGCAGGAATATGGGAATCCAGCAGAGGGCATCAGAGAACACGATGAAGAAAAAGCGGTTTGCCATTGCAACATCCCTGTGCAGCCGTCCACGCAGCTCTGTGGCATTGATGCCGGTCTTATAGATGGAGTAAAACATGCTGGAGTAGGACACGACAATGATGAGGAAGGCCACCAGGTTAAGTCCTAAAAGTATAAACATAAACCTCTGATTAAACAACAGTACAAAGCATGAAAATGGGTCAAGGCTGTCTCTGTACTGTGACTAAGAGGTTTCTTAAGTGTGCCGCTGAGCACATGGCTTAATGTGCTGGAAAATAGCTTTCATCAGTTCAGTATGGTTGGAATCGTGAATAAATGAGTGCCATCAGTAGCACTTATATGCGGCACAAATGCAAGACAGATATTCTTAACAATACTTACGGCAACATATTCCCTACTTTTTATAATTTTTTTGCCCACATTTGTTAGTTTCCTGCATGAAAAACAACAATATATTTAGTTATAAACTAGCCATCATTTAGTTCTACGTGGCATGTCTGTTTCTGACTCATGAATTTAGCATACTACTGTACATCTTTAAGAATATGTAAATGCCATTTGTTATGATTGGCTAATTTTTCTATGTGTACATAATGAGTAATAATTAAGGTTCAAATGTTGCATTGGGAAATATACTTCTATTCAAAAGACTAAGGTTAGAAGGTTAAAAGACATTTTTTTAAAAATAAGGAATAAGGAAAAATACTTATTATTATTTAATACTAATATTAAAATGATCAAATCTCATGAATCAAATAAATGCTGTTGTTTTGAAATTTCTATTCATCAAACAATACTGACAAAATGTTTAGTAGTTAATATACACGATATATATATATATATATATACATATACATGTATTCCACAAATTTCAACATTGATAATAATATTTTTTTGGACAACAAATCAGAATATTAGAATGATTTCAGAAGGATCATGTGACATGATCGTGAAGACTGAAATAATGGCTGCTAAAAAAATTTCACGAGTTCCCACTTCCTCATTAGTAAATGAATACTGTAAGCAACTCCTGGCATGCTGTCCGGGGAGCAAGCCAGGAGTTTGGCGGACCCCGAGTCCTAGGGATTTTAACCCCTAGGTGGCAAGGATGGGGCAGAGCCTGGTGTCCGGCCTAATCCCCGAGTGCCCCCCTGGAGTAAAGTAAGATGAGATAATAGGTGCGTTCTACTTAAAGCAGCGCCGCAAGAAATCGGCTGCCGCCTTACAAAACAATGCGTTCTGGTAAGATCATTTGTCCGACTTATTGTAGAAGAGTTATGACATTGATTCAGCACACTACGGAAACCTACAAGTGTCTGACTTGACGGCCGTCTCTTTACTCCTCCCCCGACTGAAAGGATCTGCTCTCGTCAGTCGGTGGCAGGCTAGTGTAGTGCATTTCGAACACACCTAATAGATTGCTTGAATAGCCCTTCCGGCGATGTAGGCCGTAGCGAAGCATTTGGCCGTCAATGGAATAAGAGAAAAAGATAGACACAAAGTAAGCTGTTGTAGCTAAAACACCAAGACCCGCCCCACGACTGACAAAACAGTGTTCGCACGAGCAGGTGAGAGAGGATTGCAGGAGTGCTTGAATTGCGTGCGGATGACACATCAAGCACGCGCGAGGGTTTGATATGAGCTCGCGGACCTGTTTCTTCCCATGTACATCTGTTTTCCTGTCACAGAAATGATTTACCGCGCTCGCTTATTAATGACATAGATTTGCCGCCATAGATTAAGTGTGTTTTTCGCGAGCTGGTTGCTGCTGCTGCTACGGTCGGGGCGGAGCATCGCCGATGCCTAAATCATATGTTGGCCACATTTTTCAGCAGCTTCGTTTCAATAAATAGTCTTTGTTTACTGGAGAAGGGATTTGAATATTGGACCAGAGTAACTCTTTTGATTTCAAAAGATCAAGATTATATTATACATCAAATATTTCCTCACCAGTGGCAGCCGCAGAACTCACCAAGAAAAATCCCAGTGGAATATCCCTTTGCAATGGGCTTTTCCAGACGTTCAGAGTGAAGGGGGAAACACACTCCATTGTGTCCATAATAATTCCCAAACATCTCCTCATCAAGCAGAGGCACTGCAGCGATAAAGATACCCAGCAGCCATATAGAGGTCAAAACGGTGAATGTTTGACACTTGGTCGGTCGCAGGTGGCTGAAAGGAAAAACAATGACCAGGAACTTCTCCATGGTCAAATAAGTGAGTAGCATGACGGAAACCTCAGAGGACAGCATAGCCAGGAAGCCGATGATACGACACTGCTGGCTGTCCATCCACAGCTTAGCGTTCTTGTTATACTCGCCACGGAACTTCACATCAGAGACCCCCACGAAAAACAGATAGACCCCCATCAGGCAGTCTGCACCTAGGGACAATGATGGATTGTGGTAAACAGCCATTACTCACTGGATGCCAGAAGCAGAACTCATTAATGAACAAGTAGCTTCCTGATTTACAATTTGGTCTTGCAACAGAATGTTGGAGCTGTTCCTGCACATATGACATGTTTAAAATGTTATTTTTAAAAGACAAATCACAACACCAGCAGGCCAGAAATCAATATTTATGAGGCACAGCGCAGGTATGTGACCAAAGCACATGACACGGTAGGCTAAAATGGAAGCGTTTTCCATGCCAGACAGGGTGCACTGATTAATGGCACCGGCTCAAGAACTCCAGCAAGAGTTAGAATTGATTACTGAAGGTGATTGTAATAGAGAGCGAATCCTGCGCGGATAGAATTGTTACAAGCTTATGGATTTCCCGTCCAATCACGACAGCCTTTCAAGCTAAATGTCAGGCTGGAGACTGTCAACAGTGAGACTCTTTGGTAAAGGGGACTGACAGCAAGACCTGAAGAAAAGACATTGTACACGTTCTCTTCTGAAACTAAATAATATTGTCATCTTCTGTCGCACATAACTGATTGCTGAAAGCATGGTAGAGAGCTCTTCAGTGAGACGAAATGCACTTTTTTATTTTAAGAGAAATGGATAATTGAGACATAGCTTGTTATATGCGATGCTTGATGTAACCGAGAGGACATGATGGGTTCAAGAACACTTATAATTTGAGAGCTCTGTGCCCTAGAAAATTGTTATTTCCAGGAGTGCCAGCTGCTTCTGTTTGCGTCATGCTGGTTATAGTAGAAATGTATGTGCCCTCTAGTGTCATTAATGCCGATCTCTTAAAAGCCTGCATGCTTTTAACTGATAAATATACTCTTAAATTAAATAAAATTTCTTACTCAGCATTTAATATAATAAGGTCAAATGTATACCTCTGGTACTCACAGCACAAAACCTTGATGCAGAGTGCATGCAGTTTGTTCTCGGCCCGCAGGACTGTCCGCATCCCGATGACAAAGAGGTTTCCAAAGCAGGTGATAAAAGCCATGACCCACACCGAAACACGAAGGACCACATTTGCAAGCAGATCTTCAAAAGATGAGAGTCCGTCTGAGTTCGGTTTACACTTCCGGACACGTGGGGCATAAGAGCAGTACTGAAATTTCTTGAAATATCTAAAAAAAATTATAAAATAAATTATATGGAAATTAAATACATAGTTTAGTTTATTAATGTTTTAAAAAAACAGACTCAAGATCAATTCATATGTATTTTCACAAGTTGGCAAATTCGTGCTAAGTTGTACAAATTGGTATGACCTCAATTATACGATTTTGTGTGATTTGTCTAAAACCCCACTGATGGGTAGGTTTAGAGGCGGGGTTAGGTGTAGGTCATTCGTACAAATTCATACGAATTAGCACCTTGTAAAATATGTACAAATTGCCAAGAGATCAGGCTCTTCAAATCACATAGAGTTCAAACCCTGCTGGCAGATTTTGTAACTGCACCATACTGAAGGCAACAATCATTTTATCCATTCACATTTTATTTTTATCAAATGTTTCACACACACACACACACACATTGTGTTTTGTGGTTTATGGGGACTCACCATAAGCATAATAGTTTTATACCGTAAAAAAAAAAATTTCTATCACCCTACACCTAACGCTACCCCTTACAGGAAATGTTCTGCCTTTTTAGATTTTCAAAAAAATTTAATTTAATACTTTTTTATGCCTATTTTTTTATGCCTTTTAAAATAAGTGGACATGCAGTGTCCTCATAAACTACCGTAAACCACAAAAACAGTAGACACACACAAATACGCAAAATATTGTTTATCCTTTTGACCTTTCATTAATTTGTTTTGTTTGTTTTACTAAATTGACAATTCTGTCGTTGAAGTAAAACAATTGAAAATGGGGTTAAAATCTCATTGTGAAATAAATGCTATCATTAGTTCTTGTTGGCCACATCTATTGCAAACTCTTTTCCCAAGATAACAGATTAAAGTTTTCTCCTTATAATGCTTGGAGAGTTTTTTTACAGGGTTCAGGCCAGAGGACTGGGACAGCCATAGCAGAAGTTTCATTTTTTGCTTATTGACCCAGTTTTATGTTGATTTGGATTTTTGCTCTGATGGAAGATCCAACCACAACCCATTATAACAGATTTCTAACATTCCAGTTTAGATTTTTAGGGGGGAGGGGGTTGGCATGTAATAGAATCCATAATGCCATGCATTTGGACAAGATGTCCAGGACCTCTGGCAGAAAAACAGGCACACAATATTAAAGATCCAGCAGCATATTTAACCATGGGCATGGGGTACTTTATATCCCTGTTTGTACTAAACCCATCTGGTAGGATTGCTGCCAAAAAGCTTTTTTTTGTGTCTCATCTGACCATAGAAGCCAGTGCCATTTGAAGTCCATTGTGTCTGAAAACAGAATATGCTGGATAAATAAAAAGAGGATACTTTTTCTTGAAAAACTCTCTTGAACAATGTGGACATTATTTGTAGGCTTTCTGACCCAAAGACTCTTTGGTAAAGCTCAACAATCTTGTTCTGCACATCACAACTAAATTCTTTGGTTTTATTCCTTGTGATGTATGATTTTTAAGTTGTGTTTTAAGTTGGGATTTTTTAAGTTGTGTTCCTCATATGTGTAATCCTGTGAAACACAGGAAGTCATGGCTGAACAATTTCTGGCTTCTAGTCACCCTGGTGTGCTAAAACAAAATGATTTACCCATACAATTCAAGGCATGCCAATACTTGTGGCCAACATGCATTGGAGAAAAACATTTATTTCATGAGATTTTCTCCAAACTTTATTACTCTTTAGTCTCTAATTGTTTTACTTCAATGAAAGATTAGAATATTGGTGAATTATTAGAAAGAAAGATCAAAAAGATCAACAATGCAGATTTATTTTGAAATCTTCTTTTGCTCATATTTACCATGGGTGCCAATATTATATTTTATACTTAAAGCTTTACACACTTGACCAACTATTATCTACTGTGACGTGATATATTTGTAATTCCACAAATTAAAAGCAGAATGAAATATTTACATGTAGGAGAGGTTTTCCATGGGGTGAAACATGCTTGTCTGGATATTTGGGATCTCCACACCCTCCAAGCCACTGCAGAAACAGAGTATCCAAGCTTTGTTATTAAGTCCTTTATCAGGAGCCTTCAATTATTCTGCTGACCTCCATCCACTCTCCGTCTACAAGCTCTGAGCCTCAGTGATTACTAGAGTTTCTGATTCTGGAACACAGCCTGGTCTGCTGTTTGTTTGTTTGTTTTGTCATCAGTCTGGGCTGCAGCCCGAAACAAGCCCACAAACGCTAACTCAACTTTATGTGAGACTCATTTCATTTGGAAACCTACCTTTGTTGCACGGTCACAACAGCATACTGCATTTTTTTTTAAAACATTTATTGTTGACAATCTAATGAAAGCAACAGATAAGGCTATTACTTACAGAGACTGGAGCTGAAATAGGTGGTTAAATTGGCCTGGATGGATGTGGTCCAGTGGGTTTTGGGAAAGATTCCTACAAATGTGAAAACACAGCAGGTAATTTTATGCAATACTTACATGTAATAATGAAGTGTGTGTACATACAGCAGCACAATTACTCACAGAATCTGCAATGAGGGCAAATCTTTGAATATAGTCACTGGAAGTTCCTTTAATAAGTTACTGGACAGATCCCTGAAAAAGCAAAGAGGACATGTCAAATTAAACTCACTAATAACTCACTAGCCCCTTTGATTTTATGCATACACTCATTCACAGCAATGCTTCATCTTCACTTACAGGTCTTTCATCATGCGCAGAGACTGGAAGGTGTTCTCTAGCAAACTATTGATGAAGTTGGCTCTTAACGACCTAGAAAACAGCAAGGATGAGAAGAGTAAGGATCAACCACATCGAGAGGGTCCTGATCTGGAACTTTAACCCCTTTCCTGTTTTCGGCTGGAGCTTAAAAGTACAGAAACTAGTGTTATTATAGTTCACAAAAAAATAAATAAAATACAACAAAAAAATACATAAATAAAAATAATTGTTAGAAATAAAATAGAGGTTAACTGACATTATTTTTTGGAAATTATTTTAATTTCAGAAAGTTGAAGATATACAAGTTTTCTTTTAAATGCTAAAATAGCTAAAAACTAATAGAAACTATGTAGACTTAAAAAAAAAGAACTAAATGGAAAGTTTAAAAATAGAAACATAAATATAAAAAAAAATAAAGGAATAAATGAAAACAAAGTTGAAACCAAAAATCTAAAGTAAAATATTAAAATGAATAAAAAATAATAAAACAAATAATAATAAAATCATTCAAACTAAGTATTAACCTCAACTATACATTTACAATCGAGTGAAATATAGACTTCTATCTATGAAGCCCATCATACAGATGGTATAATTATCTTCAGCTCAAAAATATATTAATACTAATAATGTTTATACTCACAGAACAGTTAGATGTTCACAACGGAGGAAAGTTGACATGCCCAAAGTCTTAATGCGGTTCCCCTCAAAATCCCTTTAAAAGAGCATGTTAATATTTATTGATGAGTGAACATTCATAATGCAAATAAAAATGATGGACAAACAATTTAATACAGGCAAAGTGATATATAAATATACATGATATTTGAAGATGTTTGAAGATTACATGAGAGCTGAAGGTAAGATAATTTGGTTTCACTCTTAGAAACAACTCATTCTGTTGCTCTTGGCTGTCAGTGACGGAGACCATGGCCAAAGAGAGAATAACAGTGGCATTAGCAACTGAGAACATAGTGTTCTTGTACTACAGAGATGCTCTAAAGAAGGATGAGCCCTTTTAGCATTCAAGCGCCTCTAAAAAAACATAAGCTGAAAGAAATAATAAAGATGCACACAATGCAAAAATAAATAAATTCTAATTTTATATATATATGTACATACATAAATTATATTTATTTACAATATTAATAATATATTCACAATGTATTTATATTGTTAATATGTATAATTGAACTTAAAGCAATTCAAATGAGCATTGTAACCAATGTTTTGAGTATCTATAAATATTCAATGAGCAATCTGAACTATTCTTGAATCTTATACAAAAACTATCACTTACTATGTGTTTAAATTTTGAATAATTCACTTCAAATGGAATTCACTGTTGTGCAGTTTAAAAAGCAAGCAAGGAATGTAAAACAGGATAATGCTGGAGATTTCGGGAGATTCCAAAAGACCCATCCCTCTAAATTATGTAATATAAGACATTACTGGGACAAGCCCTTGAGAAATTCCTGAATATTTCTTTAGTTGTTATAGTTTCGGTCTCAAACACCTGTCTGGGTGAAACAAACTGCAAGAACATGCTCGATGGATATTTCAAATATATCGGCCCTGTCAGTCAAGACTTCTTTTATTTTTGGTCTGAATGTGAGACAAAAAAGTACTTGTGACATGACATCTTGTATAACGTGCCACAGGCAACTCAATTGTTTAATCAAGATAAAACACAGTGGGTAACTCTAATGTCTTGTAAGATATCAATTTTTGATGAGTAAAGAATAGCAGGCGGTTTCTTTGTACATCGGTACATTGTAGCTCTGTTCCAAAACCTGAGCTGCCCCACTGCCTACTGCCAGCATCTTTAGAATTTAAAACCAGGCAAGTCGTGACATTTATATTAAGTAGAAGAGAAGCGGATATTTACAGCCAGCTGAGAAAGGGCACATGGGTGCAGAGTCTGGAGGGTGGAAGCTGTTCTAGGGAGGTGTTCACCATTGACCTGTACAGACGATGAGATGAAATGAGGTGAATCAGAACATCATAACCTGTCAGCAGACACCTCATACAGACTACAGTGCACTTGCTTAAATCAGTTGCAATGCAAATATTGTTTTTTTGAAGAGCAGCACTTCACACTCAAATAACAGGATTTGTTTAAACAAAAGAAGGAAATTAACACTTCATAAATGAAGACTGATGAAGACTTACAGGAAGAAGAGGGAATTCAGGCCAGTAAATGTGTTGGCTGCAACTGTTGTTATGGGATTGTCATCCAAAATCCTGAATAGGATGAAATAACACCTCAAAACCTGCAAAAATGTTCCTAAACCATCAGCCAAAATATTGAATTGCTGCCCTTCCTAATTCACCCTGACAGTTATGCTACTGTTCTGAAGCTTGTTTCAAGTTTTTAAAGAAAACTTTATTATATATTTTTCAGCATGGACACATTAAATTGATCAAGTAATTTAAAAATTTACAAATGATTTTACAAATGCTGGTACAAAATGGTAGGATCATCTGAAGGATCATGTGTCACTGGAGACTAAAAATTCAGCATACAGTAAATGTAGACGTGGTACTGTAAGAATAAGAGACTTCCTTACAAAACATTTAAAAAATACCACCAACCATAAACTTTTGAATAGTAGCGTTTACTATGACATTTTAATGCAATGCAAAATGGGACAAATATCTACTGTTGCATCAATACATTATATTATACAGTATAGATATCATCTTGAATTTGGAATATGTTTTGATGTTTGTACTCACAACCACTTGAGTTTACGAAGATCACTGAACACTCCGGGGGAAAGCAAGGAGATGCAGTTCTGGCTCAAAGATCTAGAACACAAGATTGAGCAAATACAATCACTCATTAATGGTGATATATCTTCCTATATACTGGGTTGGAATACTGAACACATTTTAAATCCAGTGCTTTAAATGATTTTTAATATTAAAAAATAGAGACTTACAGTTTTTGCAGCTTATATAGTCCTCTAAAAGCATGGATAGAAACAGTGCCAATGCAATTATCCTGGAGAAACCTAGGTGAAGAAAATCAGCGATTTGTTCAACAGGTGAGTCCAAGAGATTTGGACCAAATAACAAGACCTCAGCCATATCATTAGACTAAAATATCGTCTTCATTTTATATATATATATATATACACACCTTCTGATTAGGGCCAGTAACCAATTAACCAGTAACCATGCCATCAAGAAACCACAAAGCAACATCCTTTTCAAAACACCTTACTTACGTCCAAATATGAAACAGAAAACTTAAATAATGTCAGAAGAATCACTTTCTGAGTCCAAACAGACCACATGAACCTCAATACTTGCCATCCTTTAAGTGTCACCAGTACTGTTTCCAATGTTAAATGTACCCAACCAAATATTCACCTACGCATTTATAAATATTTGAATATATCTGAGGTGCTTAACCAGGTATAATAAATGCCTCAGGAGTTTTTACACATTCTACAACTGTGGCATGTGGGCATCCTCGTATGCTGCAGCAGTACATTGTGTTTTCACTCTCAGTGTTTTTGCTGTAGCTCTAAAGAGACAACAAAGTGATTTCTGGGTTACCACATTACATATTTAATAATGGCTTTGTATTATGTACAAAATATTTATACTTCAGATCAATGCTGTTTTTCTGAACTTTCTATTCATCAAATAATTCTGTAAGTATGTAGCCTAATTGTGTTTGTGGGTTTGTGTCTATAAATATATTGTGTTGGTTTGACCTGTTTATTGAATCCAATTTCAATTATTAATGTTATTATTTACAGGTGAAAGAATATGATTTCTGAATTTATTTTTCTTGAAAAGCGAAGTTTTTGTCCAAAATGTTGTATTTCTGATAACCCTGTTTGCACTCAGATTGTTTAAAAGCAGAGGCTTGATTCTTTATTTTGTTTTATAATATATTCATATATGCATAGCAAAAATATTGGGAAGGCTGTCAAATTTAGATTTGGTGGGAAAAGAGTTAATGAGGAAATAAGAATTGTTCCTTACCTTCAGCATTATATTTGTTTTCCCCCATTGCAAGACAGAGGCATGTCATTCTAAATCTCTTACGGCAGGTGGGTTATCAACTTAAGATCAATTTTTTTTTTTAGCGACCGCCGAACAAATGTCCCCAAGTGATTATCGGTTGATAGATTTAAGTAGGTGGGTCAACTATTTTAAAGTCTAAACTTCTAAACTTTTTAAAAGGGGCCTTCCGGTGCCACATGCACTTTTACAAGCTGTTTGGACTGAAATGTGTGTTGGGAGAGTGTGTACACAACCACCCTACTATGATAAAGATCCACCAGTAGTTTTCTTTTAATTTAATAAAAATAAGTTGCCCCTTCTGAAATCAAGCCATTCTCAAATGCATTTCAGTGTGGCGTCACACCAACAGAGGCCACTCCCGCAATAGTTGATTGACAGCAGCGTGTCACACAGACAGAACTGGTGTCTTACTTCAGACCTGCCCTGAGTGAGTCGTCATCAGACCGAGACGCAGAGACAAGCAAGACTACTAAGATTTTGAGGTGTTTTGTTGTTGAATGTATTAATGAACATAGCAGTAGTCATTTACCCACAACATCTGAGAGACTGAAGATGCAGAGAATTTACACTAAGTTTGGTTCTGAAGGGAAACGCCCCCTTGATCAACCAAAATGCGTTAGCGCAAATCATTCATGATCCAGCCTCACCTACAGAAGCAGTAAGTATAATGTCTTTTAATAAATCTTTGCAAATCACATTTCCTAATAATGTTAATTAGCAAGTTTCACTATGAATACGGCTAAAAAAAGATTCTCTGAGAGTGCCTCGGAAAAGAGGGGCGGGGTCAGCAGAGCTCATGAAGATTTAAAGGGGAAGTATACAGAACAGAGTGATTTCTAAAGAGCTGTTTTTGACAGGGGAAAATTAGAGGGTAACATTAAAATATCTTTGAGAAATTTTAAAACAAACTATATTACAAACTTTCCATTGAGACACTAAAGAATCATATTAGCTTGTGGAAAATTGGCTTTGTATGACTCCTTAAAAGCTGAAAGTACTTAGAAGATTAAGTAAATAAAACTTAACAAAAAAAAGAAAAAGATAAGGTTTAGTGGACACATTTTTTTATAGTGTTTTCAGCTTTGATAACAATCATAAATCAGCATAATACAATATTTAAATATTTAATAAAATTAAATTTTTAAAATAAGGGAAAACAAAAAAAGGCTAAATTCAGAAAAAAATTCTAAAACTACGGACACAGAAACATCTTTTGTTATGTTGTGAATAGATCAATAACCCGTCAAATATGAATATGAATATGTATGCGTAATCTATATATGAATAGAGTATGTGTGTGTATATATAGGTATATAACGATTTATGTAGCCTAATTATGTATGTGTTTAGGCTGTTTGTTTGTTCTGTTTATTGAATCCAATTTCAATTATTCATATATATTTCAATTATTCATATAATTTACAGGTGAAAGAATATGATATCTGAATTTATTTTGCTTGAAAATGCAGTTAAAAAATTTAATTAAAAAGGAACTAAAGAACTGTCAATTAATGCTGACAACTTGTAAAAAAATAATAACATTGTATATATAACTAACATTCTGTAATAATTGTAATACTCCTGACCATATCAGTTTGTACTAGAAAGCAGATCTGCTAGTTCTTTAATTGGCTCGTTAATCACCAGAAAGCATCTCATAGAATCCGAGGTTTAATGGAAAGCTATAAAGCAACCTGCCAATACTGAGATTAACAAGCAGCAGCAAGCTCAATTTAAATGAAGGTGACCATGGCCTCATCATAAAAGCTTCAGTGGAATCAGCACAAAGCTGATCATAAACGTTAATCAGCTCCATGCAGGAACCAATTGTTTTTGTACCGTATAAATGTGGCATTAGCTGTACAGGTTGACAGCTCCATTATACAACCCCCGGAGGTAGTTTGTGGCTTTACTTAAAGCAACTACTCAGGGTCAACGCATACCAAAGTTACACCATCTATCTTAGGCAGTATACAATTTATGTGACAGAAATGATAAAGAGAAGCTTGTCTGGATCAAAAGAAAGGCTCAAGAATTGCTTATTCATACTTACAGCCTCTGTAGCTTTATGTATTTGATGAAAGCCTCATCGGGTAACACGTGAATCTTGTTGCTTTTCAACGAACTGCCAAAAAGCAACAAAAACAGCCAATTAAACACTCAAAAGTGTTTAGTTTGTGTATTGAAAGGAAGAAAATAATACAAATGTTCTTGTTTGTACATTGTGCCATCAAAACATGATTTACATAATTACAAGATTTTAAGTTATATTCTAAATACGCTTTTCAGGAACATCAGCATCTCACAATACTTAAACATTTATCGGTTATAAAATGCCTGTTTTGAAGTTGCAAATGGAAGGCTGCGTACAGGGAGGTAACATTCGCTGACACCTGAGGAATGGAACTCAAGCTGACATGCACACAGTGGATAGAAGTGTTATTGCACTGGCAGCGATCAGGGTACTGCTCCACTTCTACAAGACAAGACAAAAAAAGAGACACACACATTCAGAATCTATAGCTTTGGCAAGGTGAACTGCCAAAACTATGTACTGAGAGGTTTGTGCAGTGTGACAAGCAAAATATAGTTAACATAACCTTACTGCATTGTTTTCTAAAATACATTTTATATAAATTAAACATAGGAACTTGCAACTTTTTAAATATACTGCACAATGCATTTGATATAGTTCAAATATACTAATACAAGCAGTTTAAGACTGTTTAAACAGTGTTTTTGAGACAGATATCTATTAAGAGGTAATGATAGGATTAGGTGTCTTTTTACGGCAGTCTGTAGCAACGTCTTGTGGATAAACCCTTTTAAAAGTCTGGTCGAAGAGGTCTGCCCAGCCGCTGTTGTCTCCTTTAAAGAGATGGACAGGTCAACATGAGACAAGCGCACGCACACATTTATACAAAACACACATAAGTTAATATAAACATTTGGCGTTAAAGTGCCCCTATTATGGATAAAGTTACCTTTCATGCATTGAGTAACATAGCTGTAAGTGAATGAAAGCATTCTGCAAAAATCTGAAAGTGCACTGCGTATAACGTTAATGTCTACTCAGAGTCGACTCCGAGTCATTTTTTAAACCAATCCCAAGACGTCTCATGTTGACATCAAGATGAATTTGACAGATGTCAACAGAACAGTGTTAATGCCAAATATTCTTTGGTGAGTTAAAATTAGCGGTTTTCCTGGTAACGCTGTACACAAAGCAGCACTGCAAAGGAGGGGTTTGGAAAAATTATGAGAAAAAAAACTGCATATTATAAGACAATGAACATGTTTTTGACCTTACATGCACGTCAACCTGTCATTAGGGACTCCAAAAACCAAAATATGAACCTTTCCTCATCCATAATAGGGGAACTTAAAAGTTTTCAATGATATAGATAAAATTGCATTTTTATTTTTTTACATTTGGATGATATAATTCACAAAAGTTGTTTGAAAAAAGTCAGAAATCATATGAATTTGACTTTTTACCCTTGTGGCCAGTCAGAAATGCTGGAAATATAGATAAGCTACACGTGAGATGTCTGTATTTATAAAGAGCTCTGACCACAGTTGTCCTCATCAGCTCCATTGGGACAGTCGTTTTGGCCATTGCAGTGCAGAGCCTGTGGTAGACAGATGCTCACATTGCCACATGGAAAGTGACCCAGCGGACAGTCTCCTGCAGGTTTGCGCTCCAGACCTGCTGCTGGGAAAAAAATACCATAACTTGCTTGGGAATCAAAGGCTTATGCTTCTTAATATATTATTATCAAAGTTAAGGTAATACAGAATCAAATAATCAAGGTGTCGTTCATAAGTGCAGTTATTCTGAGCAAAGCTTGACTTTTACATTTACAAATCATTACTTAATAATAAAATTATAGTTCACTGAGGATACCAAGGCTTTTAAGGGTTTAGTAAACACATGAACAATAAGAAATCTGTAACAATTATGAGATATAAATTGATACAAGCCGATGTTAATCTCCGGATACACATCCAAATGTCTCAAGAAAAGAAACCAACTGTGCAGATTATGTCAAAAATAAAACCCATTGCCTTTCAATGTTAGATAATAAAGACTCTTACTCCTCTGTAATTGGAGGCACATAGTCAGAGACAATAACCTTAGACTGGAATATTCAATCAGTGCAAATTAATGCAAATTATTTCTGACAGCGATTAAAATGCATAGTGGTAAGGGAGAAGAAAATAAAGAGGTGAGAGGAGAGATATGAAACCGTAAGGAAATCAGCTTTCTTATAGCATTTATACATATTAATGAGGCAAAAGTGCATTTTAAAGAATGGGGTAGATGTGTAACGAATTTAGCGAGGGCGATTTTTCTTTGACCTCTGTACCAAGTCTTATAACTGTGCTGTATGTGTCCTGGACTGTCTTCAGCGAGAACCGAGTGTTCGAGACATTATGCTATCTTTGAAAGAAGCCAAGCACAGGGAAAAGACAACAGCTTGCGCTCTCTCATATTTAAGCATCTTTTACTACATTGAGCCCAAAAATCAAGATCAGTATAAACTTTTTCAAACATATTTGGCTTTGGTTGGGTTGAAAGATCATTTAGTCAGAATACACTCTTGCAGTAAACCTTGCAGTAAAGAAGCCTTAAAAGAACAAATGGTTTACCTTTTGCGCAATGGAAATGTTTCAATAGATGTTAAAGGTTCTTCTTGGAACCATTAAAGCCAATAAGGAACCCTATTTATGTATTTATTTACTTATTTTGGAATATAAGCTGCCTTATCCTCAAGAGCAGAACACTGGCCTTACTTACAGCAGTTTTACCAAGAACAGTTTTTATACATTAAATGTAAACACACTGATACTGTATTTCATATTATTGGATGATAAAGACTATTCAATTTTATTGAAAACATGACCATATCTATTCAATTTAAAGCACATTTGGTAGGGTATTTATAATCTTGTTCAGTGGCTTTTTGATGCCATCAAACCATCTTCTCATGCAAAATAGTTGTACCCTGTTTCCCCAAGACGAGCCCGATTTACAGCAATGTTAAAATAGTGATTAAGATTATTTATGATTTATATAATATAAATATAGGTTGCATTTATTATCAAGCTGATCAAGCTAAGATCTCTCAAGACTATTCCTTATCATTTCAAATCAAGATTTATAAAACATGACCTTATCAAACCTCTCACACTTCAGATCTAAATTTTGTATTTCGGTGTTTAATTTCTAATTTGATGATTTCCAACATGCCTCAGGTGTTTAATGTGGTACAGCACAATTTACATCCTTCCATTAGTACTGAAGGAAGATTTAGCTAATGTTTCATCATTATAACAGCTTTGCTTCCCATCATTTAACTTAAGTTAACTTAACTTGATTTTACTCACCATTCATGAAATATAAAGTGGCTGGAAAAAGTTAAATGAACTGCAAATTAACAAATATGGATTTGTTAAGGTCCTGTTTCATATAAAGGTCATGTTTTATGTAAAACGTGGTTAAATGGATCATGAATAAGATGAATAATAGTTACGTGATCCAATAATATTAAATGTAGCCTATATTTCACATAAATGATATATAATATCAAAGAAATTCAAATTCACATTTCAGTATGTTAGTTTCTTAAAATAATGTAAGAATGTAATTATGTTTCAAAGATAAACCAGCTATGGTTTACTGAAATGGATCATTTCTTACCTTTGATTGTTGCTATCGATATAGTCAACAATATCCATATCAAATATAAATCCGATGTAAAAACGGGAACAGCAGCAGAATCAAGCGACCTCATTGTGGCGTCGTACATACCCATATGAGTGCAATTACATTTTTAAACACTGAGCTAAAAAAATCCTGATATCTGTCTAAACAGCTTTTAAATGAGCGTTGTAACTGTGTTGATAACAAGAATACAGATAAAAGCTGTGTGGATGAAACGCAATCTCGAGGTTCCCGCGCAATTCATGAGCACAAAAGCGACTGTATCTCATCGTTGAGTGAATTTAGAGCAATACAGGTAGAAGCCAGACACATCTCACTGGCTAATTCAAAAAAAGTTTCTCAAGCAGGAGAGAGAGAGGGAGAGGGAAGGAGAGAGAGCTGTGCGTCAGTCTCATCCTCATCCTTTTCTTTTGTTGTCGTTTGCATTAAGGAGTCCTATATGTTGTTACCATAAAAATATGCTGTCCCATCTATTTATCCATCCATCAAGCCTTTAAAAAATGTGTCATCAGCATTTTAGACTTACTCTCATGTTCCAAACACATAAGGAAAACAAAATATTTATTTATTTTTATGAAATCCCAGAGCTCTCTGATCATTAGCACAGAGTCAAGGTGCAGAAAAGTAGTAAGGACTTGGGTAAACCAGTCCATGTGAACCACAGTGGTTCAACAATTCTCCTCCGCGGCACCCATATTGTGGAGAGTATGATGGCGTCCATGTATCTAAGTTTCTGTGCCTTGACCGTGGTAGTACCCTTGCTGTCTGTTTCATCAAAAATATCTTCATTTGCCTTCCAAAGATGAACAAAGGGATTGCAGGTTTGGCACGAGGGTGAGTGAACTATCCCTTTAAATAAACTTAAATCCAAATGAGCAGAACTGCAAGTTAAATTTGAAGCAGTTTGGGAAAACTGTTTGTGAAGAGATACATAAAATACTCAGTTGACCTTTAAAGTGTATGATGCTTAATCTCAATGAATAGTCTATTAAAGGTTACATTAAATGCTAGATTTACTTTTTCATGGTGTTTTAATGTAAATGTGTTGGCGGTTTGTGCACACAACTACACCTGATTGACCAAAATCCATGCAAATCCTAAGCACTTTCTCAGAACAAGCTGTTCACAGATTCTGGGCAGAGTGACGTCCCACAAGTTTTATCAAAGACCCGAGTGAGCTGTAAAACATCTGCCACGGTTTTGATAAGAATGACCCCTCGGTGATTGAGGTGTTCTGTTGCTGGATGATGTAATGAACATAGCAGGCGTCATTAACTCCTGACATCTGAAGATGCAGTGGATTACTCTTGTTTTTGAAGGGGACGTGCCCCTGATCCCTGATCTACCATAAATGCAAATGTCCACACAACAAATTTGTGTCAAAGTAGAACAAGTATTTTTTTAATGAATCTTTTAAAATTGCCTTTCTTAACAATGTGCTGGTTAGCAAGTTGCAAAATGAAAGGAGGCGGAAGAGAGGAGCAAGGTGAGCTGTAGCTCATTAGCATTTAAAGGGAAACGGGTCGCAGTGAACTGTTTTTGAGTACATAAAATACATGTACATTAAATTTTAACCAAAGTATGCTATAGACTTATAGAATCATACCAGCTTGTGAAAACGCCCCTTTAATGTCTCCTTTAAGAATGGTCACCATGGAAACATCCTCTGACATTTACAGTACATCACCTTCAAAGCAGCCAAACATCATCATGGTCTTTCACATAATAATGTATTTCTGGGTATGTTCTGTTTCTGGCTCTGTGCACCAGCGTGGGCCTAAAATAACCACACAAACACAACAGCTTCATGACAGTCTCATTCATTATGAGACACAGCTGGTTTTGTGTTTAATACTGAAATCAGGACACTGCAGAAACAGATTTAAGGCAACAGGATTCAAGGTTTATCATAAATTCCGATATTATAATTCACAAATAATTCCATTCTTTTAGAAAACAAAAGTGTTTAAAAATAAACCTACAAATAACCTTGAACAGGTTGTGATACTCGTGTAATATAAATATGTCTCCAACAAACATTTAAGACATGCATCTCCCAAGAAAACACAGTCAAGGACATTCATACAGACCAGAAGGCACCCTTCCATTCATGTTTGTGCAAGATTCACTATATAGAAAACATAAGGAGAATGAAGGACGCACAATGATAACATAGACTAGACATACACACATTGTTACTCTCTCTCTCTTACACACACACACAGACACAGACACTATAATTCATCCTTAGTGTTTTTCTGTAGTCCTTCTGTGTGTTTGTCATTCTTTAACCACTTGTTGAACACCGCGATAGGATCTATGTTCCAATGTTTGTGGAAGGAAATGGGGGTCTGGTGGGCCAAAAACTCCTTTGCGTAATCTTCTGGACGAGCCTGAGAGAGAATTCCAAAATAAAGAAAAGATAGGATTAGTGTTACCTAATGAAACTACTACTATTACCAACTTCCTGTTTTTTAGAACATTAAATGAAAAGAACATCTTCGAATACACGTGAAGTGACGTTTTGGTCTAAAAATGTGATGTGAGGTTTGATTGAACTCACATGGGTCTTAGAAAAGCAGTGGAAGTCTGTACTAAAGTAAAGTTTTGGTTATACAGAACTGCTTAAGACCTTTACTGACACAACCGCTCTACTAGCATAAATTACTTGGAAAGAAAAATGCTTGATATGCAAAGCATATGAGGACCGCTTCTTACAGGGAAATGAGAAAAATGAGTTTAGAAATGATAGACAAGGCAATGTTATAAGCAATTATTTATTATCCAGGAATAGCATGTCTAGACAACTTGCTTTCCATCTGCAATGATCAGCACTTTTATTTAACAATGATCAAGGCTAAGAAGTACACGGAAACTTGTATAATTTGTCTTAAAATGGTACGAAAATCTGTTTTAAAAATGTACGAAATCATTGTTGAAGTTTAAAAAGTAGACATGGTATCGCCAAATCAAGCCCGAGCTGTCTAACCCTATCTAGTACGCTGAAAAATGAAGACTGACAGGAAAACACATGACTCAGGTGTTGGGATACTTGCTGTACTGCCTACACTTTTTGTCCCTTTTGATTAGTGGACAAAACACCATGGGACAGAAATGTGTGCTGGCAGAAGGACAGGACAGGTCTTCATGTACTGAAGGAGTCTGTGTATGTGCTTTGACCCAGTTATACTTTCAGAATCAAAAAAAGAGAAATTTATGCTGAGAATTTTAGTACATCTGAAAATACCTACATTAAATTGAAATGAGGTATTCTTACTAATATTTATTTATTATAAAAAATTATCATTTTGACAATAATGGCAATAGTGTGGGAGTAGGATGTTTTATACTTCTGTTATACTTCTGGGGAACAAATTCTAAAATATCCTCAGAATTTAAGTGAATAATAATTTTGTACTTTAATTAATTAGTATTAATATCTTTTTTTTTTTTTTACTTAGCTAAATAATAATTTAGTTAGTTAATAGTGTATGGGTGAAAAAATAAAAATAAAAAAATGTAAAACATTCTAAGAGTATCTGAAAGTAAATATAATAAAATATATATTTTTTTTCCCCCTTGTTTATTATCAAATGTTCATTGTTCAAGTGATTTCCTGCCTCCCATGTTTTCGTGCCTCTGGAAAAGCTTGCGACTCGCTTCACCACAGCGACAGTTTGTGACAGATCGACTGACCACAGTAAAGATGGCTTTCACACCACCTGCGAACGTGGTCAGCTCCCTGCTGACCAAATTCTGCCGATTCCAAGTCGGTTCCGGTCTCACTGCCTGATACACCGTACGAGATCCTCATGGTTTCCAGTCCGCCTCTATCGGATCCCAGCCCTGAGATACCGTGGCCCGAGCCACCAGAACCGTGGCCCCAGCCACCTGAGGCTTTTGAACTTTCACCTTGCCCTGAACCGGCCATGGAAGCCTTTTCCTTTGCCCTGAGCAGACCAAGGGGGTCTTGAGACTGCCGAACCTGCTTCTGGACCTGCCCTGGCTGTCGGGACCATTCAACCCGAGACGGTGGCAGGTAAGAACTCGGCCGATGAGGCCTATACTAACCTGTCTGTGCTCCCTTGTGCAGTTTCGCTGCCTGGTCGGTCCTGGAGGGCAACTCCACTGTCTGGTCGGCCCTGGAGGGCATCTCCGCCTTGGAAGGTTTCCCCACCACCTGATCCGCCCTGGAGGGCGTCACCTCCGTCAGCTCCGCCCAGGTGGGCATCTCCTCGGTCTGCGCCACCCTGGAGGTCGTCTTCTCCGTCTGATCCGCCCTGGAGGTGGTTTCCTCCATCGGGTCCACCCAGATGCGCATCGCCGCCGTCTGCTCCGCCCTGCTGGTCGTTTCTGACATCTCCACCGCCCCCCTTAAAGACTTATGTTGTTTCCAGTGTATCTGGAAGACGCGCCTAGGGAGGGGGCTCTGTCACATCGTCATGTGTCTGTGTTTATGTTGATAAGTTCCATGCGCTTTTCTGTTTTGTTTTCATTCTGTTCCCCCATGTGCTCTGATCATTTGTAACACCACCCTGCTCATTAGTGTTTGATCCTCTGCCAGCCGTGTCTACCAGGTGTTTTGTCCTTCATTAGTCTCTGTATAAATCCATACCCCATGTCTTGTATCTCTGTCAGTCGATGAAGTTGCATGTACATTTGTGGTTCGTGTTCGTCTTGCTTTGTTTCAGTTTTTCCTTGTTTATTATTAAATGTTCATTGTTCAAGTGATTTCCTGCCTACCGTGTTTCCGTGCCTCTGAAAAAGCTCGCAACTCGCTTCACCACAGCGACAGTTCGTGACAATATATATATCATTTTATCATATAAAAGTCACAATCACAATATTAATATTGATCTTAAATTAATAATTATTATAATTACTAATATTTATTCATTTATTTGCATAATAATTTTGCAAAAAAAGAAACATTAATTTGTAATATATAAAAAATAGAATTTATCTTTATTTTCAAAAAAAAATATATATACATATATATACACGCACACACACACAGGATATATATATATATATATATATATATATATATATATTTTTTTTAAAGATAAGTTTATGGTATATCCTTATTTAGATTAGATAAAAATGTGTGTGCGAGTTTATGTGGTTTCTGAGGGCATAAATGTGTATAATGACATGGGTATGACATAGGTATTACACTATGTAGGTGTTTTATGAGGACATTTTCAGTGTCCCTGTAATTCATACTAAATTGTGTTTTTTTGAAAATCTAAAAATGCACACAGTTTCCTGTAAGGGGTAGGTTTAGGTGTAGGGTCAGTGTAGGACAATACCACATACAGTTTGTCCAGTATAAAAACCATTACGCGTCCACATAAATCACAAAAACCAACGTGTGTGTGTGTACCTGGTGGAAGAGAGGACTGTGTGTGACAGGAACTCGTAGAGCATTGAGACACATGCCCAAAACCATGTCATCAGGAGCATCGTTACTGTAGCACTTACAGCCACTGGCCAACAGCTGGACCACAGCCTCTCGACTGAACACCATCCTGAGTGAGACACAACACAGCAGCCCTGTATACTGAACTTCTCCAGTGCAGCATGCCAAAAACAACTGAATAAACCTTTATTGTTTGCTGTGATACGGAATATTGATTTGCAGGGTTTGTGAATCCCACACAAGAGGTTGTTGCATGTGCACTATCCACACGGTAATTTACAGTAAGTTCATTTCTGCAGGAACTGTTTCTAAATATACTAGCAAATTGCACAGCATGAGGGCATTTATCTGCAGGGGAGCGAGCTCAGTTTGCAATTGTGGTTGGTGCACTTTGTCGTCACCTCTGTAAATTGTAATGTTACTTTGTCATCATGGAAGTGGATTTTAATATTACTGATGTTTACACCATTAGGTATGTGAAGACGTCATGGACTAGAAGATGTGTTTTTTTTTTTATATCAAACAGCTTGACAAAAAAAAAAAATCAATCTTTTTGACTTAAAGGCCTACTGAGTAACATTTGAAGGCCCACCATACCGGATAGTTTATTTGATATTTCTGCTGCCCCCTTAGTTCTTCCTGTTTCCTTATTTGGTAGTTTTCCCTTCCTTGTTTAGTTAATTATGATTCCTGTCACCTGTATTTGTTAATTATCCTGTGTATTTAACCCATTTGTGCCCACATTCCTCTGAATGGTTTCATGCATATAGTCATGTTAATAGTGTCCTATTTATGTATTTCTGCATTTATTTCCCCCAGGTTTTATTTTTTGTGAAAATTGTATTTGATTGTGGATTTTAGCAATTTACCAATTAAACCAATTATACAAAAAACTAGATTTCATGTAATGTTCCTTCTGTTTGGATGATTCTAGAGACCTTCATGATTATGCAGAGAGATATATATATATATATATATAGGGTTAATATAAAATATATAAAATATAGTATAGTATATATAAATATATACAGTATAGTATATATGAAATATTTATTAGTAACATTAATAAACTCTTACTTTGAGAGAGTTTGCCTTTGCCATGCTTCTCTAAAGTAGGGGTAGGAATTTGACAGCCTCATGTGACAGGAAGGATATCAATCCCTTTTGAGATTAACTTTCATTGTTCAACAAGGGTAGGAAATAATATCCAATATCAATAAATTAAAGCATCTCTTTCTCTCAGCTGATAAATGATTTATATTAATTTATACAAAAGTGTCCAGAAGAACTGATCTTGTTGCTTAAATGTTGATTGGGACACATCCTTATATCAAAAAATGTCAAAAGGCTATTTAGGCAGTGAAGCAGGCACTCACCCCCCACCACCAGTGATGTAACTGTATCCTCCCTGACCCAGTCCATACCCATAGCGCTCTCCCAGACACACCGGCTCACTGGAGTCATAGCAGCTCAGCAAGGCCTGCAGTCTGGGCAAGCTGTGAGAACCAAACACATTATGCCACCCACCAACATGCAAATTGGTACAAACACAACAGATTCCTTGTAAAATCATGCCATTTTCCAGAAATTAGGCATACGTTGCTTACATGTACAAAAACTGACAGACGAATAGAATTACCTTATAATAGTATCATCATCGACAATCAACAGCCAATCGGTATTAGGCACATGGCTGCTCAAAAATCTCCTTAAGATGGCAAATGTTTTCCCACAGTGACCTGCAAGCAGATGAATACACGATTGGAAACGTACAAAACGTTTTTTTTTTTTTCATTTCTAGAGCTGAGCTGACTTTGCTGAGAGCTGTGGTAAAGATAATGTTGATAAAGATGTAAAGTGAATCTAATATTCAGCGATTTAAATCATTTGGGATGCCAACAAATCCCAATACAATTGGAGTGGTTTAATGTATCTCTGAGGGGAACTGACTGTCTTTAGAAAAGTTGAGGTGGTATTTTCTTTCCATCTTGCCTCTGAACAACACGTTACAACACATGAACACATGTTAAAGTGACGTTCATAAGCAGCTCTGCTTTGTTTATAGTGGTAACCCAGGAAACACTATATCATTGCTGTTCATAAGTGCCACCTGCTGGCAGGAAGTGAATTCTCATTCGCCATTTCGTTCAGTTGTCTTGCTTCAAATCCAGGAATTAAACAGTCTAATCTAGATTAAAAACTGCTAACGCTGCATCTGCGTTGCATATTTGTTTGGATCATGATTAAAATGCAGTGATCGCCTTTCAATCTTATTTTAAGTGAAAAGAGCATAGAGAAAGTCTTAATTTGTTTATAATTCAAGTTTATTTCAATTTCAGAAACATGCAGCAATAGCCTAATAAAAGGACACCTTTTCATTTCAAAATTCAATCTCATTTTGTTAAAATGAAAAAAGAACAATTGTGAGAAAATGGAATCGTAAAATCAAAATTGCGAATCGAATTGAAGGCCGGGACACATAGTCAGATGTTGGCTCTTGTTGGGCTAGTTTGTTTGGTGTATTCTACTTGTCAGGCTCATGTCGGCCCAATTGTTGGGACCATCGGGAAAAGTGAGAATTCTAACTGGATGCCTAATTTAGTAAACGAGTAAGTGCCAAAGAATTAAAGCAAAAATGAAGGCAGCAAAAACAAAAAGCTTTTTTGTTTGAATGATGCATATTTACTCTCCATAGCTGCTGATATAGATATCAAACTAATCTCACACAGGCCCAGAGTGCACATGTTAAGTTCGCCATCGGGTGCGATCTGTGCGGTGTGTTTTTGTCCGACGCGAGGCGACAACACAGTCGGCTTTAATCACTGCTAGTTGGTTGGCGTCGGCTTGGTGTGTCTCAGCCTTTACAATTCAGCCCTCCACCTCACCGCTGTCATTCAGCTGTCCTAAGACATCATTGTCCATCCACAGCCTGAATGGGAAATTGAATGAGAGCGGAACGCTACATCTCCATTATGTACCTTTCGGATAAGTACAGCAGACATGATGTGATATCATTATGTATGTGAGGTAAATGTTTTCCTAAGCAAACAATCAGATTTTGATATTGAATAGAGAATGTGCACCGTCAGGAAGACCCTGAAGGAACTGTACGCTTGGTAGAACGAAGAAACTGCACTGGTGACAATAATGCCGGAAAGGCACGGAAACATCAGCGACAATGGGAAGACAGCGTAACAGGATGTGCTGCCATCAGACTTGAGAGGGAGAACAGGACCCTCTCCACAACAAACATCACAGGCCCCCTATAGCGTACTGATAGCCAGCAGCCACCAGTTAAAGCCTCTAATAAGACAGCAATGAGGGGAAGAAGAAGCCGAGGTGTGACAGTGTGTATCAGGACTGGGAAAAATCAGTGTCAACTCCTTTTCAGTTCAGAGTGTGAATTTGAATTTAATTTGAACTGGAATGAAAGGAAGAATTATTTACTGAACTGAATATGAAAGAAATTCAAAGCTTTGCTTCCACCAAGTTATTGAAAGAAATTTAAAATACCAACAATTAAAAATACAATATTGCATCTTTGTTAAATTATGTACATATTCAAAGTAACTTAATAGGCAATTAGTAAACAATTTATCGTAATTTCTGTACAAAGCTTTTCGGTTCGTCATGCATTACAAACCGAACGAATCGTGGGAAAATAAAAGAGCTTCAAGGTGTGTGAAATATTATGTTTCGTTACTCCTGTCCTGCGCTCAACAAGCCAGTCCAAACAATATAACCTCCTCTCGGGTGCGTCAAAAGAAGGTGATATTGTATTGATGAAAGACAAGTATTGGCAATAACTGATACTCTGTTGTTCGTCGATACAAGATCATATACACACACACAGTATGTACATAGAACTATACATACATACATCAGAGCATTAGTCAATGATAGAACAACAGACAGATCAGTCTTTTTCATCACTATCTGCCGTGATTAAAAACAAGAATCTTGCTATGATTTGTTTTTGACATCAGGTGAGAATAAGAGAGAGAACGAATAGAATCTATTGAAGTTAGAAACATCACGTCAAATTAACACCCTTATAAATAAACAAGTGGGGAGCACATGGGAACAGAATGTGCTAAGAGCTTTTTAACATCAAACAGAAGGGAGAAGGTGATCAAACGAACAACTGACCCGTCTGAAGTGACTTCAAATAAAGCTGTGCTTTCAATTGAGTGTTCGAAAACAGCAGAAATGAGATGGCTAGAGGGGATTCTAATGAAAGGACAAAGTGGCAAATTGAATATCTCAAGTAAAGAATATGAAGGTGTATGTTCCACTTTCTGGCTCTGACTGGACTTGCAGTTCTAATCAGAAGTAAAGAAATGAGTTCACTTCAGCATGATGATCACGTTTGCATAGGTTATCAGTGGCAGACTGTCATCAAAGCTCAGCTTATGGCTTGTTGGTTGGTTTGGCGGGATTAGAAAGAGATACTGAAAGTTGACCCTAGAGCACATAGCACTGATTAGATTGAAACACAACAAGTTGATATAAGAAGCAGTCAGAAGCTAATATTAGAAGCTATGAATATAACATAAGATTGAAACAGAGCACCGTTTTTGTACAACTGCCATATTTCTGTACAAAAACTGATTTAACAACATCTCGCATATTATGAAAACGCATTCCAGTAACTTACCCCTCTCTGTGTTTGGCACTCCCAGATCAATGGTGGGTATAGAGGGATCAGCATAATCACTGTAATACTCCAGCAGAGATGCTTGTTTACCCCATGTTTTCTTCACCACGGGAACTGTTGTATGGGAACAGCGAGAATCAATCAATACTCCAACATACCTGCTTTATCTTTTAGGGCTGACAGCCATCAACATTTAATATCAAAGATCTTAGATATTGTTTCTAATACTGGAGTTCAAATTAAATTTAACCCATAAAAACAAACCCATGATGTGCACGCAACCCATTATAATTCCATTGTGTTGGTGCCCAACCCTGCTCCTGGCGATCGACCGTCCCGCAAAGTTTAGCTCCAACACACATGCCTTTAGTTTTTGAGCGATCCTAAAACACATAATTCGTTTTTCAGGTGTGTTTGATTAAAGTTAAAGATAAAGCTAAACTTTGCAGGACAGTTGATCGCCAGAAGTTGGGCACCCCTGCTCTAAACCATCAGCAGCAGAACAACATTCTGCAGGCAAGAGAGCATCAGATTTGTAACAACCTGCTCTGACTGAAATGCAGATGCCTCCATTTTTAAAAAGACTTGTGGATACAGTGGAAGTTTTATCTAAGGGAAATACTGTTGAGGTCAAAAGTTTACACACCCCTTTCAAAATTTGCAAAATGTTATTTATTTTACCAAAATAAGAAGGGGCATTCAAAACACATGTTATTGTTTATTTAGGACTGACCCTGAATAAGATATTTCACATAAAATATGCTTACATATAGTCCACAAGAGAAAATAATAGCTGAATTTATAAAAATAAAAAAACAGTTCAAAGGTTTACATCCCCCTTGATTCTTAATACTGTGTTGTTATTCATAGCTGTGTTTTTGTTTGTTTGTTTGTTTGTTTAGTAACAGTTGTTCATGAGTCCCTTGCTTGTCCTGAACAGTTAAACAGCCTGCTGTTCTTTAGAAAAAATCCTTCAGGTTCCACAAATACGTTGGTTTGGCAGAATTTTTCTGTAATTCAACCCCTAACAACAACGACTGTATAAGTTTGAGATCCATCTTTTCAGACTTGAGGACAACTCAAGGACTCATACGCAACTATTACAAAAGGTTCAAATGCTCATTGATGCTTCACAAGAAAAGACAATGCACTAAGAGTAAAAGAAAACTTTTGAACAGAATAGCGTTTCATATAGTACTGCCCTTTAGAGGCTACCAAAGATAGTTACATGTTTTTCAGAAGACAAAAATAAGTTTATCATACATTTATCCTTACCTTCACATTCAAAATATTTTCACCCCCTAGCTTTAAATGCATGGGTTTTCCTTCAGAAGCAACATTAAGCATTTAAACCTTCTGTAATAGTTGCATATGAGTCCCTTAGTTGTCCTCAATGTGAAAAGATGGATCTCATCTTTGAATCGTGATGAACCCCATGTTCCTTCTAATACCATCCTTAAAACTCCTCAAAGTGACTAGCGAGAGACAATTATGATAATCGGTGGAATTAGATGCAAATGACGTGTCAGTTGGTTCATTTTTTTTCCTTCCCAGATGGTTCTCTGAATTCAAACTGCAACACATTATCTGTCTCATTAAGTTTGAATGTATGCCTGGTGCTTAGTGACTGCCCTGAGTTGCAGTGAAGGGCTCTAATAGTGGAGAGAAGACTGGAGTGATGCCCATCAGGGCACTGAGCCAAAGATCTCTCAATATGGAGTCACTTTGGAGGTCAAACAGTGATGCTTGCTGAACTGTTAAAGCGAGAAGACGTCGGACTCCATCTGCAGTGACTTGAGCAGTGGAAAGCGATGGCGTGCAGGGTTTGACTTACCTCTGTCTGAATGGAATTTCTTGCACGTTTTCACCGCTACAAAGACGTTGTCACTCTTAACAGGCTGGCCCTGAGGACACACAGGTGAAGAGAAGGTTCTGAATGATTAAATAACACTCAACGATACAAAGTCATAACTGCAGAAATAATTTACACAATTGTCTACCCACACCTCCTGAACAGATAAAAGTTAATTTAATAATGGAATGGAATGGAATGTGCAACTTATACAGTAGGCCTGCATGCCTAAAATACTCATAGGCATAAAAAGTTAGTACACCTTTACATCTATCAATATATCAAGGGTCTAAAATTTCCTCATAACAGTTTAACAATTACAGAAGGCCACACCTTAAATATAATGTTAACTGGTTGGGTTTGATTAGAAGCATTCAAATTTACTGTATTAATATCGAATGCAATGTTGCTATTGTCATTTAAAATGACTAAACATTCAAATAAAGCTGAAATAAAATATTCATATTAGATGAAAACTTAAATTAAAATGAGAAATGTTGCCTTAGTAACCAACTGAAATAAGTGGGAAAATTATTTTATTATTAAAAATGATTTAACTGAAATACAATAAATGAAAGCTATATAGAAAAAGTAAACAATACAATAAAAATTAATTTACAAAAATAAAAAAATACTACATTTAAAATAGAAAACTGAAAATATAAAAAAGTGAATGCATACTATAACAGTATATAATAATTAATACTAAAAGAACACTGATGTTAAGATTAATAAATGCAAGTAACATATCTGTACTTTCATTTAAAAAACGTTTTTTCTACATATCTACTTCTGTACCTAGTGCAATATTTAATTTTCTATTTTTATTATATTAGTGTTACATCTCTGCTGTGTTTTTCTTATGTATGTCTGCACTATCATGTATGCTTGCACTATGTACATAGTTTCGTTGGTACTGGAAGCTCATATCATCATATTATTTCACTGATTGTTAATTGTGACAACAGCTCATGTTCAGCATCATATAAGTGATGATTCAGTCTCTGATGTTGAAACTGCACCTGTGAAGTCACATTAGAAACTATTCTTATTTTGGAGGCATTCCATTAATGTGAGGGATATTCCCCATTAGCGTATTTAGTCACCACTCATAAACCTTTCTAATTTGCCACTCTGAATCACAACAGGCATTTTCAATCCATTAGCAAAAGCCATAAACACAGTACTATGGACCTACTCAGTAGTCAGTTGTACCAGCATAGATGCATGCTTTAAAGGTGCTCTATGTATGTTTTTGACTCTTCTAAAGCCAAAAAATATCATAACATGTTTGCGGATATTCAAAAAACATGTTATCTTTACATAGCTGTTTCTCTAATAAATAATGCTATAGCCAGTGATTCTACTCTGAAATGTCAATCTTACAAAAAGCACATTTAAGAGTCACAAATTGCAATACAGGTTGTTTTTTCCTTAGGAAACATATGTCCTTCCAAATGAAACTTCACCTTCCATACACTGCGGTCTGTGTTTTTTGTGTATTTCTAGTTGAGGTATTGGTTCTGAAAAAAACTAAGAAAAAAGAAAAAAGGTGGAACTATTATTCTCTCTGTAGTGTTGTTGCCGGCGTCCTGTTTTGGAGATGCTGTGTTTCACTGTGAAACTGACACTTTTTTTGTGCTTCCAAAAGAAGTCACAACTACAAATCAGTGGTTAAGTTGTATTTCCAATACTGTTCCAGAACAGGTCAATATTAGAGTGTGTTCAGCGCATTTACAGAAGACTGATCCCTGGAATTGGGGCAATTCCAACTTTGCAAGAACAGTCTGTTGCTTCTGACTTTAAGTACCTGCTACTTACTGTTCAAACGTGAGTTTTGAGTAGCGTAGTGTAATTCTTGTTATTTGCCGTTTCTCCGATCACTAAAGCAGACATGGTCATGTTTACGAGGAACAATGCAACGTGACATGAAAAAAAAGTACTAAGCCATTATAATCAGTAGTTTTGTCCCAACTGGATGCAACAAATGCCTTATTTGTAACGGCTTTTATTGTTTTTGTGTCAGTGTCGGGATACACCATCGTGTTATGGTAAGGTGCGTAACATTTCCGTCACACAATGGATGTATTCGACTAATCACAGTGCACTGGATAGCTAGCATATCGGAGCTCACCTCACGTTTTTAGAATGATAAGCTTTGTACAAATCGACCCAGTTTCAGCAAGACAGGGCTTAGAGGAGAAACAATAACGTACAGTACATGGAAAATAATGTTTTCTTTTTTACTTAAACCGCATAAACACATATGCACCAAATACACATGATCAGATTGGCGCCAGGCAGGTTTGGACAGCTTTTTTCCCTTAATAAATCATAAGAAATCATCATTTTACTGAATTTTATATTCACTTGCATTATTTTTGTGTAATATCCTAATTTTATGTTTAATTTCTTAATTCAGTTTAATATTCACAATTGTCTGCATGTGTGAAATAAAGTGTCTTAAATGGAAATTAGCAAAATACTTAATATAACCAGAAGTATAAAAGCTTGTCAAATAAGACTCTTGAGTCTCACTCCAAATAGCTTATGAATTATGTAATATAATTTTTCCAAAGGAAACCACAAAATGGCATTTAAACATCAATGAGATTGTACTGGCCCATAATGGAAACAGACACTTTAATGTGCTTTATGGTGATATCTGAGAACAACCCAATTCACATATTCATAGAAAACCTCATAGCAAGTTTTCATAGCAGTCTTCAGACTGAAACAGGATTAGATGATGTCCAGCAATGGATTGTTTAATTAAACTCATAATTTTTGGTTGGGATCAAACCTAGGCATTCAGAGACTAAATATAGAGTTATAATAAGTGATCTGTCAAAACATACTCTTCATTATACTCATGTGCTTGATGTACTGATTGATTTTCCAAAGGTTGTGTGCACAGAAGGCTATTAGATGCGCTGTTGTTTAAAGGAAAACATTTTGTACCAAATTAATAGTATTATCTTAAAGGACTTTCTTCTGTGAAACACACACACACACACACACACAACCATCATCTTCTTAAAGTAAAAGTAACATGATATTGTCTCACTCCTTTTCCTTTATTCATTTAGCAAATGCTTTTTTCCAAAGTATTTCAGCACATATCCCATTCATCACTTCTTT
>JAUMHI010000057.1:12524374-12550236 GCA_032359435.1 Enteromius unitaeniatus | reverse complement strand
ATACTGATTAAGTGTGTGTGACAGGTGTGTTAAGTGCTCGGTGTGGAGGTTACCTACACACAGTGGTGATTGGCTGCTGACAGTTGTGGCACAGTACTGAGCTCTTGGATTATGCTCTGGTATAGTGCAAAGCTCTGGAACCCCTGTCAGTCGAGGACCCTTCCCCTCCTCCCAGATGTACAGCGCCACCTGCAGGAGAAAAAGAAGAACAGTGTAATAAAACATCAATTAAACATCATTTGAAGTAATAGCTCTCTAAAAACAATTGCTGATAATACACTCATTTCCGGGTCAGCCAAGAGTTTGTTTCTTCAGCTGAACAGATTTGGAAAAATGTAGCTTTACATCACTTTCTCTCCAATAGATCCTCTGCAGTGGATGAGTGCCTTCAGAGTGAGCTGATGAAAACATCACAATGGTCCAGTTGCTTCAGTAAAAACATCTATCCACTGTTATCTTCTGACATTAAAATCCACTGATATATTTGTTTAGAACTGTTTTTGCATGTCAGTGGTGCTTGATCTGTGCATATTTCTCTCCCGATTCAGACCAGATCGTTTTTTTTCTTAAGAAAATATCATTATGGATAATGTTTATTTTAGCTTAAATCTTTCACTTCAAAATACGTTAATTTATGGACTGGGGTCATGTGGATTTCTTATGTATTATTGTGATGTTTTTATCAGCTGTTTTGAACTCTCATTCTGACGGCACTCATTTAATCCAGTAATGAGCAAGCAAAATCCCCAAATCTGCTCTGTTAAAGCAACAAACTCATTTATATCTGAGGTGACATTGAGGGTGAGTACATTTTCAGCGAATTTACTTTAATCCTCATGTTGCTCCAAAATCGGTATCTCTTATTGCTTCTGTGAAACACAAAATAAGATATTTTAAAGATTGTTTCGATTGTTTCAAGTCAAAGGGATCCAATTCAGCACAGGGTCCATCTGAAAAACTGAACTTTTAAAAAAGATATATCTTCTTATGTTGTATAAAGGAAAACACAAGGATGAGAAAATTCTAATGAATATAAGACACTACCATGCTGATCTAAAATGTTTAAGCCAGATTTAAACCTGCAGCACTCCATAAGCACCATGATATGTTAAGAAGAAAGGAACATTACAGTACTTTATAAAGTTGTTTTAGTTTCTATATATAGAGATAGATCTCCCACACATGAAAATGAGATTCTCAAAATGTTTCCTATAAATTATAAGATAGTCTTTATCTCTGCGGGGACTCTGCAGAGAAAGAGCGGAAGAAGAACAAACACACTAATACTGCAGGCACAGTGAAGCTAATGTTTTTTTGAGACTGTGGGGACTAAATGGGAAGAATCCTTTATTTTTGTAAGAATTTTGTGGAAAGACAGCAAGAGAGACATAGGCACAAGGAAACAGTTGAAAAAAACGTGTCAAAATGTCCCTGAGAAACTGGTAGATTCTGGCACTTCCAGAGTTACTCCTGTTGAAGGCTAAAATGAACGATTAAAAAAGCTTACTTTTTCATTACAAGCATGATTAATATCAAACATTTAAACCCCAAACTTGCTGTGTAGTTTATGCATATTGTTCTCTCTAAATTGTCCAATTTTTTGCAATGTTTGTAATGTTTCTTAGGTGAAGCGCACACTTTACAATCTACAATAAAATCAATGCAATCATCATCCTTAAATATACTCCTTAAAAATTCTCACCTCATGTTTCAGATCAATAGTGAAGTCTGATTTTAATGGCTCCTCTTCTATTTTGCTTGTCAACCTAAAATATGAAATCATTCAAATTTGTCATCAAAATGTTAAAAATACATATAAAACCTGTTCATGCATAGCGTTTCTTGGTTTAAAAAAGTACACAGGAGTACAACATTAACAATAGTACATGTCTACTGCGAATACTCCAGCTTTGAACATTTTTTTGCATATAGTATAAGAAAATCAAATATCACTCATACATGTTATCTACAAAAACACGTCATTTAAAAACTGGATCTGCTTTTGACAGTAGGTCATGTGAGGGCATTTTTCTAACCTGTTGACAAGAGGGACGCTAAGAGCCCATCCAGCAGAGAAGTCTGGGTACTCGAAAGCCGCAGGGTTCTCAGAAAAGGCATAATGATGGATGATAGTGGACTCTTCATCATGCAGAGGCTTGCCAAGAAACCACTCCTGAGGACAAAATGTGGAGATCAATCAGAACATGATGGTCATCTCAGGCTAAATCACAGTGTAACAGCTGACACTCGTTCAGATTGTGCTGTGTGATTGTCTCAGACTGCACATTTGGACATTAATATATTACAGTCCCCAACTATTTTTTTTATAGCTATTACAACATTTTTGCATTAATATTTCACCATTCTGACTTTTTCCGCAGAATAGCAAGACAAAAGGCAAAATTGTGACATAAAGAGTCACAATTATCATTTTCAAGCGACACTGACATTGTCACAACTAAAAGGGCAAAATACATTTAATGGTTTATACATAAAAAAGTTCTTGTAGTGTTGGCTAAACTGCTGCCTGTCACGTGTACTGTGCAAGAGTGACTCATGATAGCGTATTACTTTGAAAAGGCTTTGGTAAACTGGTGAAAAATCTGTGGTGAGTCACTTGCACAGTTATTTGACAAACCAGGCAGCTGTAAATGGCTTTACACGTTGCAATATTTCAACAGCAGAGATTGTAAAGGAGAGTCTAAGATATGATCTGAATTTATGTGCATCTATATTACTTATTAAATGCTGTGAAACTGTGAAAGCAAAACCTGAATGCAACAAATTTTTAACAGATTGAAACGATTTAGTCATGAAAATTGCCCTCCATTCATTACGCTCTCGTATAAAACAATATATAGGCATAATTACAGATATCAATTACCATGTCTACTTGCTATTTATGAATAACGAATTCTAATTGTTTGGATATCACTTGTAGGCTGATGCATTTTACAATTGCTGTTAAAGAGGGTTTTAACATTGATAAAGTAGCACTGAGTCATTTACTGCAAACTTAATAAATCTTTTCACTTTTCACATGATAAGATCATCGCTAGGTTTCAGCGTAACGCTTTCAGCGTAAAATGCTTACACCCTTGGGTCTGACATTCAAAATAATTCACGAGATTAAAAAGCATTTAGATCTGATTCATAAAGGAGCTAGGTGGCACACAATTCAAAATCCATTAAAGACAGGCTATACAGGTAATTCTACAGGTAGCAGACTGGTCCATTTTGATTTTAAACCATTGTTAGTGTAAAGAGATTGGAAATAACCTCGATATAGCTCAAATTTATGTGAATGGAAAGTTTTTTTCAGCATGATGGAACATGGATTACAAAAAAAACCCTCTATAACAGACTGTTCCAACTCTTTCTGAGTGCATGTGGAACATTAATTATGAGCTAAATATGAATTTTGATTACATTCGGCACAATATGAAAAGTTCGTACTTTTCTGCGGTCAAATTTTTTGAGGACATCATGAAGTTTTTGGAGTTTCACTCTGGTGTCTTCTTCTAGGAACATGATCCAAGATGAGTTCTTGCCAAACTGTGATGACAAGCTAAAGGAGAAAAAAAATGCATTATTACATTGAAAGTTACATTGTTACCAAGTTAACAAGAGTCACTGAATCATTCAACTGATTTGTTCAAAAACAATGATTCGTTCAGTTAAGAAACATCTGTCTGTTTAATGAAAAGTCACTGAATTCTTCACTCAAACTATTTATTAAAATAATTATTTTTATTATCCACAACTATATTCAATACAACTGCACAGTCAATCTGATATCATTTAAGTCCAAACACAGATCTTAACAAGAAATCCACTAAACAATAATCCAAAGCGAACCAATTTTTATTAAAGACTGAGATTTCACTATGTTGAATATTAGTAATGTCAGTATTAACAGTGCTTACTAAGGCAGTAGTGGGAGAACGCTCCAGTCTCCTTCATTGTCTGACAGAGTGTGCAGTAGCAGGATGACAGGGGGACTCTGAAAGAGACAACATTCTATTACAGATACTGTCAGATGATGAAAAATTGGAACAAACTGTGAAAGCAGCTATCAGGTCAGTTTGTCTGATTTGAGACAGTAGTTTACTTGCAGGGTAACAGCCAGTGCATTGGGTGGACTTCAGAGACAGAACAGATGTCACTATAGGACACAGACCTTTCTCTTTTCGTTATAAGGAAACAGGAACATTTCTCAGGAACCGTACTCCAGTGGTTTGAGTCTTACATCTCAGATAGGTCCTTCAAGGTATCTTGGAAAGGTGAGGTATCCAAGTTGCAGGTGTCCAACTAATGGGCTCAGTTCTTGGACCACTGCTTTTCTTTGTTTACATAACAGCACAAGATTCTGTCATAGAGCCCTGCAAGGGCCTCAAATTTAGGCCAGAGCCCGACCCTGGTCCGAGATGCTCAGGCCCGAGCCTGGCCTGTGTCTGACAGCTTGTCAGAATTACCAGCCCGCCCCCGCCCCCGACCCAAGCCTGCCTTTTTCCCCTTCTACCAAAACAACTTATACTGCTGTTTCAGCTATTATAATAGTGTATTGTATTGCGATGATCAATATCAATACAAAATGTGTTATGAACGTTATAAAGATATAACGGGTGCAGTGGCATTATGTTTACATTTGAATTTTTTGGGTTTTTCATGGTTGTTGACATTTCTGTCTTAATAACTGAGGGGATTATGATCAGAGGAAGGTTAAGTTTAAAATAAAAATGTTTGAATGTAATGTATTTTTCTCTTGGTCCTTATTTTAAATGGGTCATATAAATATCAATAATTATCAATATTGACCGATATGAAACACTGATATCGTGGTACAGTTTTCAGCCATATCGCTCAGCCCTAGCAGACAGTGAGCTGATCATAAAGTATGACTGATCAATTTAGCCTTCTCAAATCATCACGACCTTCGATAGGCATGCTAAAACAGTTCAAACATATAACATTGTGTTTGTGCAGTGAGTGATGCTAGATTAAGATTATTGTGTGCATCTGAACTTAGAACTCTTCAGCTGCGCTGATGGCTGCTCTCTCTCTCTGCAGCGGGACAATAAACAGCGTGGAGCGTCGTAGTATTCACTGGCATCGCACAGCAATCTTTTAATCACTAATTGATGGATGTCTAAAATATAAAAATAAGAAACCTAAAGCAGGCCCGAGGCCTTGCCTGTGTCTGAACTATGATGTCAAAATTGGCCTGAAGCCAAGCCCGAGGGGTGTAAAAAAGTCAGGGCCCATCGGGCCCGGGCCTAAATGCAGGGCTCTATTCTGTCATACAGAAACATGGCTTTTCATATCACTACTATGCTGATGACACTCAACTCTACTTCTCATTCCATCCTAATGATCCAACAATACCTGCTTGCAACTTAGCATGTCTAACAAACATTTCTTGCTGGGCTAAGACCAACTCCTTCAACTGAACATAGCCAAGACAGAACTGTTTGCGGTTCCATCAAACCCACCCCTTCATCACACTTTTACCTTCCAGTGAGGCTCATCAACCATGACGACTTCAAAAACAGTTCGAAACCATGGAGTTGTGATTGATGAAAAGCTAAATTTCTAAGATCAAATTGCTAAAACTGCCCGGTCCTGCGGATTTGTTTTATAACATTTTTAAAAGATCAGGCCCTTTCTTTCGGAACTTGCAACTCCCTTTTGAAGCTCTTGTTCTGTCCAGACTTGACTATTTAAATGCTCCCTTGGCAGGTTTCCAGCGTATTCTGTCAAACCTTTACAATTAATCCAAAATGCCACTGGAATATTAATCTTTAATGAGCCAAAAATAACACATATTACACCTCTGTTAATTAATTTGCACTGGCTTCCAATAGCTGCTTGCAGAAAGTTCAAGACATTAATGTTCACACATAAAACCACCGCTAGCTCTGCACCCCTTTACCAAAATTAATTACTTCAGACCCATGTAAGCCCAAGAAGCTTACACTCTGCAGATGAATGACACATTCTTATGTCATCCCAAAGAGTCACAAAATAACTTTCACAGACTTTTTAATTAACTGTTTCAGCCTGGTGCAATGACCTGCCCAACTCAATCCGAGCAGCTAAATGCTTAGCCATCTTCAAGAAACGGCTAGAAAAACATCTCTTCCATCTTTTTTGATGCTCTAACTCTAGTAATTTATATTCTAATTTTATTTGATCCATCAGTCTAATTCTTTAAAAAAGTTAGCGCTCACATGTTGTTGCTCTTGCCTTGCTCAAGGGTCTCACCTCAGTCGTGGTATTGAAGGTGGAGAGAGCTCTGGTTATTCACACTTCCCACCTACAATCCCTGCCGGACTTGGGACTCGAACTTGCAACCTTTGTGTTACAAGTCCAACACTCTATCCATTAGGCCATGGTGGAAGGTACTCCAGTGGTTTGAGTCTTACATCTCAGATAGGTCCTTCATGGTATGTTGGAAAAGTGAGGTATCCAAGTTGCAGCATCTAACTAATGGGCTCAGTTCTTGGACCACTTCTTTTCTTTGTTTACATAACAGCACAAGATTTTGTCATAGAGCCCTGCAAGGGCCTCAAATTTAGGCCAGAGCCCGACCCTGGCCCGAGACGCTCAGGCCTGAGCCCGGCCTGTGTCCGACAGCTTGTCAGAATTACCAGCCCGACCCCGACCCAAGCCTGCCTTGTTCCCCTCCTACCAAAACATCTTATACTGCTGTTTCAGCTATTAAAATAGTTAAGCTCTGAGTGTAATGGCAGAATGATTTTTTGTTCTGTTTTTATTTTTATTAATAATAATAGATAGATAGATAATTAATAATAGAAATTTTTCATTCGTTAAATTTCATTAAGTTTGTGGTTTTTAAAATACCAAGCAGACAGCAGCAGACAGTAAGGCTGGGTGATAAAACGATAACCATATGTATCGCGATGATCAATACCAATAAAAAATGTGTAAACGTTATAAAGATATAACGGATGCAGTGGCATTATGTTTACATTTTAATTGTTTGAGTTTTTCATGGTTGTTGACATTTCTGTCTTAATAACTGAGGGGGATAACTGAAGAAACGGCTAGAAAAACATTCTAATTTTATTTGATCCATCAGTCTACTTCTTTAAAAAAGTTAGCACTCACATGTTGTTGCTCTTTTGTTGGTTTTGCTTCTATTGTCTTTATTTGTAAGTCACTTAAAAAAAAAGTCTGCTAAATGACCAAAATGTAAATGCAAATGTAATATATTTGAAAATTAATTTAATCTAGTAATTAAAGCTAAACATTACTCCTGCCTTCCATGTCACATGCTCCTTCAGAAATAATTTAAATATTATAATATATGGTTCTCAAGAAACATTTATATTTCAAAATCCTGTCAGCACTAACATTTTTAGCCTAAGGCATTTTGCGTTTGTGATTTTAATAGCAGTGACAATAAATCAGATGAGAGAGTGTTCATATTCAGAACTTCCCTCTAAATACGTTCACAAATGTGCTCCCAAAACTTTATTCTTATCTCTAAGGAGACACATGAATGGCTTAATATAGATCTGAGGACTTTGTGACACCCACTGTGTCTCTTCAAACAGTTCATCAACATGTGAACAGAGCAAAAGGGACAACGATTACACCGTGACTTAAGGTCTCTGTGACCTTGCTACCTTATGTTACCTCAAATGGCGGACAGAAACCAGAAAAGCAAGAAATGAACCCTCTAATCTTGGATGTGTCTGATCTGTCTACCCTTTGACATGGGACGAGAAAGTCCAAAAACCGAAAAAGGCTTGCATATAGAAATTTTCATTGTACATTTTGTTGGTAAATAAATGTTTCTTACCATTCAGAAAGTTTCCTTGTCAATTATCTGTTTAGTAATTAACATTTGTGCTTGGTTGACATTTTCTTTGTGGAAAACGTCTTTTAATAGAATACTGATACAAGCATGCTTTGAATGTCACACCATGAGAGGATATGGACTATAAATGAACCATTGGAAATCTGATAGCTTCAAAGAACACGTCATTTGTTAAATAGGCTGCATGTTTTTGACCAGCAACAACTCATTTACAGCAGAGAATAGTTAATGTAACCATTAGGCTAATCATTTATGATTTTATAATGTCATAAAACACATAAAGCCAGCAGGCAGCATGTCAGGTCAAACTAATACAAATCATTATAAGGATGCGTTTCAGTTGTGAGGTCAGGTTGACTTAGCTAATGTTCTCTGCCCATCGGCCTGATTACCATAGAGACCGGGACAAACATTGCCCTGCAAAAGAGTGCTTGGTTTAACCATGTCTGTGCATCATAATGATTAATTAGGGCAAATCCGAGCCAATGGATAAAACTAATTACAGCCTCCTCATCATCTGTAATGAATTACCTAGTAGACTTTTTCAAGTCATTTGCAATTAAACAACTCTTTCCACTACTTCTCGTATGCACCATTATACATTATTACATTATAAATTCAACTTTATGTCTGCACACTACAAAATCAATTCATATTATTTTTCCTGGAAAACAGCAAAATAACTATTTGCACACTCAAATACATTAAACACACTATCTATCTATTTATGCATGCATACATTTTGAAAATATTTACATCTATTTATATGTCTATATTTATATCATTTGTATAATTATATACAATTACATATATAATAATATATATATATTATAATAACCAGAAGACTAGTATTATTCACTGTATTTTTAGTATAGTATTTAATACAATATAAAACATTATTTAAATCTTTTTAGATGTTGCAATGTCATCAAATTCACCATTTTAATCTTACATATACAACATTTTAAAAACAGTGCAAGTCTAAACTAAGGAATCTGTGAAGCAAAGTTTGACAACAAACAAAAAAAAAGACAAATAAGAAGACAAACACAAAGTAGAATATTAAAAAGGAAGACAAACATAATGAAGAAAACAAGTCCTCAAGGCATTTGTTTCCTACTCAACACTGACATTAACAGAAAAAAAAAGTCTAGGTCATACCAGCTGCTGCTTTTCTAAGTTTACAAACTTGTGTGCCTCTCGGGCTTTAGAGATGAATACCTCAGAGTTTACAGACTGTTGGTTGTATTGGATTTGTTCAGTACTGCATGCGCTCCCACTGTTCTGCTGCTTCAGCCCTCCAGTGGTGGAGCAAACATCCCACAGCTTTTACAACATAACAGTCACTGCTGGCTGCACACCAGGGAGTGAATATGAGTGAGAGTTGTACAGCCACACAGGGCTGGAGTGATAAATCTCAAGTCTAATTCACACTGACAATACTAGAACTGTCAAGGTTCAGAGACCCACAGAGAGCGAGAGAATTGATGTGCACTTCCACGTAGAGCGTGACGCGTGAGCATTTCTCTGTAACGAATAAATGTTAGACCTCATGAGTCCAACTAAAGAGATACAAATTGCTCTACTAATACTAGAATTATGCATCAGTACTACAAGTCAGCTGTCTCATGTCTCAGACTTGTGCTGACATCTTGTGGTAATGCATAAAGAAGCATGAAAGTCGAGTCCGCTTTTTTATAAAGGTTTGAAGAAAGACTTTATTTGGAAATTTGATCCAATCTCATCTAGAAGCTCTCATTTAGTGCATTATTTAAAAGGACTGTTTACCAAAAATCCCCCCCCCAAAAAAGACACTCTTGTACTCTAGTGACTTTGCCTGTTTCGTAAAAAAATAAATAAATAAAATAAATCTAAATTATTATACAAAATAATCAACATATATAATGTTATGTAAATAAATTATACAAATATAATTTTATTATCAAATAAAAATAATACTTTATTAAATAGATAGTCTATAATATTTTATTTAATTATAACACATTTTAAAACTAGTTTTCTACTTAATTTAATTTATACCTGTTTAAAATGAATTATTTAATAAAAAATAAAGAGTACACTGAAGGAGAACTGGAAGAGGTAAGATATAAAAACAATTAAATTCATACTTATTTAAAATAAAAGTATAAAATATAATATAAACATAAATGTATATTTTGATATTTCATATTAGAAAATACCATTTATACTAAATTAAAGCACTGAAAACGGAGTCAAAGGCTTTCTCTGCATGGCCTAGTAGTAGTTATTTATTTATCTGATCTTCAAAGTGGAATTCGGCTACATACTAATTATTGTTTTATGTCCTCAACTACACACAAAGGCAGTGCGTTAACCGAACCATCACTCACTCTGAAATAAAAAAATTTGCACTGACATTGCATCTGGGAACACACCCGATTGTGACATCTAAAAGAATCCACAGATTTTCTGTTCGCTTTAGGACGAGTGCAACATTTTATGTGATATCAAACACTTCAAGGGCATTAAAAAAGTTAACTGCCCTGCATTTTTTCAAAATCATTTGGGCTCACAAAGTGTTGGTAAAAAGCATCTGATATGAAGAGGATAAGAAAGATGAAAGAAATCAAAACAGCTTGTTTGCCGCAATACTACTCAGACATAATTGATGAGGAAACTGTAGAAATCCACTGTACATCCTTTGAAAAATTAGGCTAAGGCGTTCAGGGAAAAAGAAGAGCCCGAGAATGAAAGAAAGGGCGGTAGAAAGGATATAGTGCAGGATAAGAGCGGTTTCTTAAATCTGGTTTTGATTGGATCAGGGGGTGACAGCTCAGTGAACTGGTGCAGAGCTCCGAGGTTATTGCGGTTTGGCACTCCAGATTTTCAGAACAACCAGTCAGAAAGAGTTTGTCTACAAAAGTGGTAAACTACCAGGTGGGGTTGTAGGGGGTGTGGGAAAAAAACAGATTGGATTACATTTTCACTCTCAGAGGATGGTCTCCATGCCGGGAAATAATGGAACACACTATCAAGGGTGGAATATTAGGGATGAACCGAACAGTTCCTCTCATTGAAATAAAGCTTTTAACATTCGAAATGTCAATCCTACTACTTCACTTACTCAAAATGTCACTTCATGATCTGCCCCTGCCTTTTCTAAAATATTCAGATATTCAATAAAAGCGTGCTATGAAAATGCTGCCAGATTAGTCTTAAGAATGATTTCATGAAAGTCAAACCTGCCCATGCAAAAGATTGCGAAAAACGTTGATGATAGAAAAATGTAATACAAAATCATTAGTTATAGCTGTCAAATGATTAATCGCATCCAAAATAAAGGCTTTTATTTATATATCAGTGTGTACTATGTATATTTATTATGTATACATAAATACACATATATACGTATACATATATATATATATATATTTATATAGTGAATATACAAACATAACATTTTTCAAATATACATGCATGGGTATGTATTTATATATACATAATATATGTTTCACAATAAAAATCATTTATACACTACCGTTCAAGAATGACGGGTCAGTAAGATATTTAATGGTTTTTAAAGATGTTTCTTCTGCTCATCAAGGCTTCATTTATTAGATTAAAAATCCAGAAAAAACTGTAATATTGTGAAATATTATTTTAATTTAAAATAACTGTTTTCTGTGTGAATATATTATAAAATGTAATGTATTCCTGTGATACAAAGCATCATTCCTCCAGTCTTCAGTGTCACACAATCTTTTCAGAAATCATTCTAATATGCTGATTTATTACTAGAGTTGTCAATGTTGGAAACAGTTGTGAAGCCAAATATATTTTTTGGAACCTGTCATTTTTTTTCTTCTCATGATTCTTTTAGGAATAACAAGTAAAAAACAACATAATTTTTTTTACCAAATATAAAACATTTCTAAAATGTAAATCTATGATGTGACTATATTGTTCATTTAATAGATGCTTGGTTAATAAAAGTATTCATTTCTTTTAATGAAGAAAGAATAAAAATCTACTGATCCCATATTTTTAATAACAGCAGTAAAACAGTAAATTAGTTTTGAACATTATTATTCATTTTTAAAAAATGCTTATCTTTTTAATATTTTAAAGATCAAAGAATCCTAAAAAAAACTTAAGCAGCTCAACTGTTTTCAACACTCATAATAAAACATCAGCATATTAGAATGATTTCTGAAAGGATCATGTGACACTGAAGACTGGAGTAATAAGGAATAAATTACATTTAAAAATATTCACACAGAAAACAGTTATTTTAAACTGAAATAATATTTCACAATATTACAGTTTTTTCTGGATTTTTAATCGACTAAATGCAGCCTTGATGAGCAGAAGAAATATCTTTAAAAACCATTAAATATCTTACTGACCACAAATTTCTGAACGGTAGTGTATATATTTATATATATTTTTTTGTTTTATTATTATTTTTATTGTTATTCTATTTAGTGTAATATTTTTAAAAACTCAAATTTACATACTTTGATTATGTGCAACTTCATAGTTTGAGGACACTATTAAAAAAAGGCCCCTCATACCAAGGGCCATAACTATAAAGATGATGATATTGTTCTAAAAAAAATTCTACAATAATAACAATAATTATACACAATTATAACAATAAAGGCACAGTATGTCTATCTTGGAAAGGGGTTTATAATTGTCTAGAAAGCCAAAATTTAAACATAACTGCAAAAATCTTTGGGTTGAACAGATTCAATTATGTGATCCCATGCCAGGTATAAGGACAAAAGATCATGAAAAAAGGGGATATAGAACAATATATATATTGATACCTCTTGAAGAGCTTGTGTCTGCAGCAGAAGGTCTTTTCGGAGTTTCTCCGCCTGCCGCACATGGAAAGAGTTCCTCTGGCTCTGGATGACAAACACCACTTCTCTCAAGTCTACAACAAACACAGAGAAAAACACATACCCATCATATCAGGTTCAACAATTTCCCATTGAGAACCATGACTTTACCAAAGGGTCAGAATGATTTTGTTGCAAGGCTAGTATCTCTAGTATCTTCTCATTCATGCAGAACATGCAGACCTTTCATCTAATAAATCCAAATGTTGTGCTCAAATTCATCAAATGTTATATCTAAAACAATTTAGCATTGCAAAAGGTGTTTCTAACATTAAGTAAAGTTAAGACACAATATTATAAGATGAAGTGAAAACATTGGTTGGTTAGCGCACACTGAGCATTTGTGAGTCTCTCCAATGTTTTCTTGTCTCTTTAATAAATCAAAAAGCCCCGAAGATAATCATCCCTTTATCTGAACAGATAACATTTGGATGGTTTTGGCTCTGGGAAGGGAAAGGGCTTAGTGTGATTCATTTGTCCGTTGACGAATACATTACAAGATTTCTATCTAAAAATCTAGTTTTCACAAAGCAGAACTCTCTGGGCTCAAGGTCAAGTTGGCACAGTTGCTTCTGGGGCCGTATAACAACTTCCTATTGTAAGTTTCAACTCAGGACCTGACAAGTTCAGTGCTCCAAATGGGAACTAAAATCACCATGGTTACCAAACAGTTAAGACTGGATTCGAGATGGAGTAGGTTTCTTGATCTACAATAGCTGTTTACTATACACACTGAAACACTCAAAGCTACGCAGTGTGCTCTCTTGAATAATACACAAAGGATCCATTTATAATGAGTTCTAAAAACAGACAATGAACTCAAAAGAGCCATCGAGTCCTGAGGGTGGACTTAATAGAAACGATTTGTTTGAAGACCTGTGAGTGGTGTAACTAAGACACTAATTTTACATGCTGAGATGCTGATCTCACTGGGTACAATCTGTGACATTTATCTAATGTCACCACAGTCACTGTAACCTTTACATGAACTTTATATTTACCAGCAAACCAGCCAAGCGACATCATATATTAGCATTTGAGCACAAAATGCCTAAACATAATAAATAAATAAATAAACACTTTAAATTAATATTTTTTTAAAATAAATAAATAACTGGCTTTAACAGATCACTGGGTGCAGAATAAATAAATAAATAACCCCTACAATAAATAAAAAAATAGTTTAATTAATAGCTAATTTTTTCGATTTAATTATTCACATATTTTTATTTTAAGCCAAAATAAAACTTAAATAGATGGCTATAATTAATATGTTTTATTATTTAGTCACCATTTAATTTGATGTAATTAGCTCTTGATTATCCTTTTGATCTTTCATTAAAAAAAACAACAACAAAAAAACCCTTTCATTACATAATAATAATTTAAAATGGGGGAAATATCATTATGCAATAATTGTTTTACTGTAATACACATTGGCCTCCATTTGCCAGCTCCACATTTACTCCTGTAATACGTGGATGAGGTTAGAGAACACCTGACAAGAGATCAGAGACCATTACTTCATCTAGAATCCCTCCAGACCTTGTGCTCAGTGAACCATTTTTGCGTTGTTTTTGAGGTTCGTGTGTGGATTATTGAATGGTTTGATCCAAACATGGCCCATTAAAAGATTTTTAATCAGTCAGTCACTTACTGATTTTTTATCTGTTGGATTTGATAGAATCCATTAAGCCATGTGTCTAAACAAGATGTCCAGAACCTCCAGCAGAAATATAGGCCCATAACATCAAAAACACAGCAGTATATTTTTTTGTACACACGGGGTACTTTTTATCCGGTTTATCCAAACCCATCTTGAGTGTTTGCTGCTAAAAAGCTAATTTTTTAGTTTCATCTGATCATAGAAGCCAGTCCCATTTGTAGTTCCAGTCCTGTCTGACAACTGAACATGCTGGAGTTTGTTTTTGGTTGAGGGAGGAGAATTGTTCTTGACATGTTGTACTGTAGGTGCTGTTTGACAATTCTTTTTTTTAAGGTACTCAACTCATTTAGACAGACGTCAAGGCATTTTTGTAACATTTTCTGTTGATAGGAAATTCTTAATTATTGCCCTGATTGTGTAAATGTAAATTTTCACTGCTCTGGCTCTTTCTGTAAAGCCACTTTTACTCATTTGTGAAGCTCAATTATCTTTTGCGGCACATCAGAAATATATTATTTGTTTTTCTAATTGTGTTGATGATTAAGGGAATTTGGGCTTTGTTTGTGTGGGCCCTCCTATCTATATTTCTGTAAAACAGGAAGCCATGACTGGATAATTTTATCTTCATCACCCTGGAGTGCTCAAAACTGTGAATATGAATGGGAATACACTTCAGAGATGTTTTACTCACGAGAAGTGCTAGGGGTGCCAATAGTTGTGTCCAATGTCTATTTGAGAAAAACCTTTATTTCACAATGATATTTCCCCTTATTTTAAATACTTATTATTCAATGAAAGGTTAGATTTTTGTGATTTTTAAAAAATAAAAGATTAAAAAGATTAACATTGCAGATTATTGATATTTACCAAGGGTGTCAATATCTTGTATGTATGTTTCTCCTATAACAAATCAAGAAAGTAATGCAGGTTTACAATTGCATGAGATTGCATAGGTTATCAAATATGAATCACTCCTCTAAAAGTAACAAACACATAAGAGATCTAATATATCTACACACATTGATCGCACAAAACCCTACAACATTACCATACAAACACATAATTGCAGGAATACTTCATGAAGATGGTGCTGCATCATCCATCATATACTTTAACTATGAGTACAACCGGTAAAATGCAGGTGTGGTTTTTTTTAATGATGCACTCATATTGCACTTCATTACACTACAAAACCCACACACGAAATCAGACTCTAAATCTGTAGGCTGGGTAAGAGAATTAACTTTGCTTTCATGCGTTCTCCCAAGTGGGAAAGCTCTGGCATGCAATAAAACCCGCACAGCAATGAGAAGCGTCACTTTTTTAATAAGCCTTGCATTCACTTCATCATGAGTGCTGTTTTTGTTAGCTCCAGCTTTTTGCCAGCCGCAGCTCTCTGGATCTCTTCATTAGGTTCCTTTCAAACATTTTCACAGAAATGTCGCCGTACAGTGAATATGGAACACCATGAATTATGATTAGACATCGAGTTCTCTTCTTTATGACGTTTTTAAGCAACTCTGAGAAATGAGGCTCATTTGTCAACACAAATAAGACGAGGTGTATGAAGACTACGACAGCTTCGTAATCTTCCTCCCGAGACAGGCTAAGAAAGAGTGAGAATGTGGAAAACAGCTGACGTGAGCAAACAATCTGTGTGCCTCAGTCCGCTCTCTAGTTACGTGGTAAGCAGTCTTCACAGAACGTCAGCTGTTTCTAGGGCTTTCCCATTGTCCTAGAAACGTTCCAATGTACCAAAATGTTCATTCCCAAAATGCCCTGTACAAACTAGCAAGCACTGGCTGTTTGCTATATTCACTTCACTGAATTCAGAATTACTCAATAGACTTATAACATCAGAAAGTTGCCAGGCCCCCAAAAATGTACAAGCACATATTTCATAACATCATTAAATAAATAAAAATCAATAAAAATAATAATGAAAAAGTGCTGACTGAATCTTTTAATTATGTAACAAATAATTTAGAAATTGATAATTATAAATGTTTTGTTTTTTACAATTTTTTTATTTTGTTTTATGTGTAGTATAAATGTTTTAAGTCATCGGGGAAAGAATGAGCGTCATCCTGGTTACTCACGAGGAGCACCTGCTGCTCGTCGGCAAGAGCCAGTCGGTCACATATACACATAAATATACACACTACATATACATATAATGCATTATGTAAACAAACGTTTTTGAGATGTGATTCATTGCAATTCAATTATTTGATAACACTAACGAATATATAAAACCATAGAAATATGTACAGTATATACGGTAAATAAATAATGTTTTTTGCTATAAATTTTCATATACTTACTGCATCAAGGACCTTGTTAGTGCCCAAAGTCTTCATTTCATATCAATTCATGTCATAGCGAGCATAATGAGATACAGCCTACATCAGTTGTTTTGCTTGAACCCTCTCTGCAAAGCTAAAGGGCGAGAGAGAGCCAAGGGCCACAGGCAGGATCTGTTATGTAGTGTCATGCTGCTTTAATTTAGAGTTGCTGCCCATCGTCTCCGCTCTGTCCTTCTCCACCTCAAAGCTGCTATTGATCTGCGGGCTCTGATGGGAAAGGGATTTACCTCCTAAATCGCGTTGTGCTCATCTCTTACAGATCTGCCTGCCTCAGGGATAGATGCTTAGAAAGAAAATGTACGCTGTTCACTCAAGCTCCTTGTTCACATCCTTGAGCTTTCAGTGCCACAATTCCACTTTTAAAAGCCTTTGTGCTAAGTCCGCTTTCAAGTTTTTATGTATGTGTATGTGGCTGCACACATGTGCGATTGGATCTTTTATAGATATGCTTTTATAACACACACACAGGCCTACATGTATATGGATAGTCAAGGTCAAAACTTAACATCCTCCTTTTTGAATCTGCAAAATTATTTATTTATTAAATTTATAAAAGATTTTTACTACATCTTTAGGCTACACATCTCCATTCTGTTCAGAAGTTTTCAGCCCCCGGCTCTTAATGCATGGTTTTTCCTTCAGGAGCATTGGTGAGCATCTGAACAATCTGTAACAGCTGTATGTGTATGCCTTTTAGTGCACTGGGTTCATCTATACAGTAACAAAAGTGTATATAATATGTCTAAGAGAAAGAATACGACCTAGGGAACTGCCTTGCTGTCTATATACTATAAATTTAATTGATCATTTTTCTACAAATTTTCACTGACAAAATTCAGTCAAATCAATAAAAGCAATAGGTTGAAGTTGGTCACATTATTTCAATGTGAAAGCTGCTTTGTTCTTTATATAATTACCACACTATTGAAAATACAAAAACAAGCAAAGTTTCACGAAAATGTGGCATCGTGACCACACCTTATTACTAATTTAACACACTACATACGTATATTCTATACAAAACTAAAAATAACCGTTTTGGGTAATAGTTTGCTGCTAGCATGTTGCTAAGCTAACTTTCTCTAATACACAAAAAAGAGAATGAAAAATCTGTTTGATGCTCTGCATTTTTAATTATGAACTAGTCTATTCTGTTCTACTGAACTATTTTATAATTTTAAAAAATGACCAGTAAATTTAAATTGATACTTTTTTATTTAACGAATCAAATGTACATTAATAATTTATACTTCTCTAAAAAATTTCCACTGATGTTGTTGGAATGAATTATAAGTTTGTACGTTTCACTTAGAATACAGATCTATTTTGACCAAAAAGGCCATCTGCAATTGAAATACATAAAGTTTAAAACTTCCCAAAAAAAAAAAAAAAAAAAAAAAAAAAATCACAAAATCGTCTATGTTTAAGCCACAATAATCCAAGGTAAATATGACAAAAGAAAGACAACAAAAAAGCAACACATTTAGCTGGCAAACATTTAACAAAATGCAAAATTATAATACCATGTACGAGAGACAACTTAAAAAAAAATTATATGAATGCCAAAAAAAAAAAAAAAAAAAAATTAATCAATGCACATGATATTTGTAAAAAAGAAACAAACAAATCATATATATATATATATATATAAAATAATAATAATAATATATTAGGGGTGTGATGAGACACTTATCCCACAAGATGAGACAAGACACTGGGTTCACGAGAGACGAGACAAGATTTTTAGACTTTTTTTAAATAAGTCCTCAATGATAAAATATATTGTGAAAAAATAGTATTTTATTCAACAAAAACATTTAAAAAATGTAGGTGCATTTTGTAATCAACTTTTTGAAATGAACATTAATGAATTACATGCATTATGCATAATTAACTACATGTGAACACTGCAAAATAATTTATAATTTGCCACAAACAAACAGGCAAGTAATTACACAAAAAGTATACACAGTATAAATAAATAAAAACAAATAACAAAAATATTACTTTAAAAGCAGGGCAAGCGATTTTTCAAAAACAGCATCAGAAAACGGAAAACAAACTTGTCTATAGCAAACGCTGAACCAGCTTAAAGCCCAAAGTATACTTCAGCCGTCTGCATGATGTAATTTTTGTCATCAGAAGGGCTCGCGGACACCCCTGTCCTCGCGCAGGCAATTTTTCAAGTCTGCGTGCAACAGTGTATGTGTGAGAAGAATGCTAAAAGAGTGTCACTTAATTCAGTAGCATTGTGCATTTATAAGTCTTGTCTGTCTGCACTAATCTGTGATTGAGTATCATTTTAAAGCTGTGTGGATGCTGCTGTGCGCGAGACGGAACGGAACACGGAAAGTGAAGTACACCCAGTCTGCCTATACAGGATACGATAAACCGACCAATGAAAACCATATAGAATTTGTTTCAGCAAAGAATGCGGCAGCAGTTTTCTGTTGGAGACCAGTCGCATCTCGCGGGATCTCGTGCCACGTCACACCCCTATAACATATATATATATATATATATATATACACACACAGGTAAAATAAAGTGTCTGGGAAAAAGTATTGGAACAGAGTCATTGTGTGTTATGTCTGTGTGTCTGACAGACATCACACAGGTGTATTAAAAGCCCTTAGGAACATTTTCACAATCATCCACTCCTGACATTGTGGGGTGCCAAAGTAATAACAGTTATCCAGTGCCGGCGAGCATTAATGATAAGGTGCTTGCCAATCTCTCATTGTGTCTCTTTGGCCATGTGATGTCAAAATGAAAGCACAGAGCAGTGTGTAAAAAAAGAAACTAATTAAAGCTGAATTTAACTGGTGTGGCCTCCACACTAATGGCATTCGATTAATCATTAAACAGCGGAACTGCAGAGGGACGGGAAAAGGAGACGTCTTGACATTTTGTCTTTCTTTTTGACCTTACATCGGCCTTGCTTTCTCTAAGCTTGGTCACTGTCACCTTTGCACGTATCAAATTTGTAAATGAGGACAATGCGCAGTGGAGCAAAGTAAGCAATTAGAAAAGGTATTGAATTATTGCTCTATTTTTTCACTGCAGATGGTGGAAATGCGGAGAACGGCTCTTTAAAGTCTCTGTGAAGCCTGCTTTTGGATGTGAAGGCCAACTAAATTGTGACATGGAGAGGAGAACAAGGTGGCTGGAGTGAAAAGTACATAGGAGGGGACTTGGCAGTTGGTAAGGTATCGTTTGATTACAGGGCTTCGAAGCATATGACCCTTCGTCAAGTTTCTTTTACTCTCTCACCGCTCACTTCCTCTCTGCTCAATCTGTATTCTACGGGAAGGGTGACTCCAAAGATAAAGGGACCGAATCTTCCGGATAAGGGAGATGTATTGAATGAGACGCTGGAGAATTGAGCTTCAGTCACCCGAATTGTTTTCCCCATATAAAGTATCACCTTCAGAGCCATGCCCTCTGCTTGCTTGCTTTTCATCGCCATCAGACTCTCCAGGGGCCAGGGTCTCCATTTAAACAAACATCATTTTTTTATAAGATGTAATTTGAAAAAATATTATGTAAACTAGCAATCTGTGGAGTAATCAACCTCCCCACATGCAAAGAGTCCAAAAATATATTCTGTTCAATAAGAAAACACGTAGGCTTTATATTAATTATAAATTACGATGAAATGCTGTGTGATTTATCAGATATATTTATAAAAGCAAAAATATCTCTTTAAAATGTAAAATATTCACCTTACAAGAAAACAGACTAAATAAAGACAACAGCAACAAGAACACAGATTTTTTAAGTCTAATATCTAAAATGAAATGTAACTATTCCTAGAAAATGAAAAGTAAAACTTTTGCCTTAGCAAGTAGCTACAAATAAGTTAAAGTAAAATAATTAACGACTAAAAGTACAATAACTTACAACTAAACAGAATTTTTCAAAAATAAATAAAATACCAAAAGCACAGTTACTTCAACTAAAATTAAAAGAAAACCATAAAGTAGCAATACTAATGATTAATAATAATAATACTACAACACTGGATGTGAGTAGCTCAAAAAAGGTTTTTATTTGGTTTACTGATATAATATGAATATATAGATATAAACTACAAGCCCAAAATAATAACAGGCTCAAAACTGATTGAAACACTGTCACTGGATTTTTACAGCAAGGAGTGATTAACCACAGCTGGCAATCACTTTTATTTATTTTTAAACACGATAGGATTTTTTCTCTTACAGTGTGCTAATGAACAAAAAGCCCAGCTTTTAAGACTAGGGGGAGGCTTCTGATAAATGCAAGTGTGTCATTGCATTCACACTGTGGCAAACCACTAAAAATGAACCACCTCAGACAGTACTGAACCTAACGGGGAACCAAAACCAATCAGATTCCGTCCCACAGCGACACAACAAGATGGAACCACATGACAGCAGAAACTCAAATTAGTTCTACAGCAAACCACAACAAAGTCAGACATGATTTTGTTTGCCTTATGTATGATAATAGGACGAGGAAAAGAGAGGTGACAGATAAGGGGTAAGGGAATGAGAGAGAGCACAAAGAAGTTGTAGAGAAAATAGCACATTTATCCCCTGAGGCTGCTGAATCAGGTAGCAAAAGCCTGAGGTGAATAAAATGTGAGACTGAAAACAGGATATTTACAAAACAGACTGATTACTGAATAAATCCCAATGCAGACTGTAATATTCAATTGACTCCACATGGCAATTTTACCTCTAAAGAGAAAAAGCACACAATTATGTAGGGGTGGGCAATACGGCAAACATATCATATTATGTTTTTTTTTTTTAATCGTGAATTGATCACGATTCTTTGCTAAACATTAGGGGTGGCACGGTTCACAAAACCCACCGTTAGGTTCGTATCGTGGTTTTAGGGTCATTTTTTCTTTTAATCTTTAACACTCCAGAAATATACTTCAGCATATGATATGTAATCATTCATAAACTGAATTGGATGCGTGTTGCACAATACTTGCCTACAGTCGCAGTTCTATCTATTGTTTTATTTCCGCTGTCATCATAGGAGTGCGGATCGGGCCGCATTTTTCTGTCTGAGCCCGTCCCGTGTCCGACAGAATGTAAACCCACACACCAAAATGTACCCACACACCAGATTTATACGAAGCTGACGCATCCTCCGGGCAGCCTTCCTTTTCTCTTCCACTTGCCATTTCTACACGTACAGTATTGAGAGCTGCAGCACTCACTCCACACCGTAGACACATCAATTCTTTCGCGCGAAAGGGAAACACACTGACGTCACATACGGGGCACGAGGCTACATTGCGCATGTCATGAACCGTCGAACCGTGCGACGCATGCATGCACCGAACCGAGCGTACCGAACGGTTCGTTTTTTTTTCCATGAACCGTGCCACCCCTACTAAACATTGTACTCAATTCAATGAGGACAAACTACTGGTTACTCAAAATATCTTATGTTGTGTTTAGCACAGGAAAGAATTGGGACAACATGTAAGTAAATATGACACAATTATCATTTTTGAGTGCGCTATCCCTTTAATGACAAGCGGCGGCATGTTTAGTTCTGTCCCTTTAAGAGCTGCATGCATCTAATACACTGGCTAGGGTTGCCAAACATCCCTTGAAAACAGAATCGTCCCATATTTAGAAACAAAATTACGTGTCCCGTATTGAGCTGAAAAAGGATGTACTTTGTCCAGTATTACCATGAGAATCAAATATAGTCTATGGAATTAACGCTTTGTATGAAAACATAAGCTAAACTTATTCCCAGGCCCTCTCCTGCTCTGTGACCAATGAGCTGACAGCACACTTACACACGAGTATGACGATACAAAATCATAACATACATACAGAGAAATATTAATCGTCCATGATCAAAAATCGCCATATCGCACACCCCTACAGTGAAGCCATTTTTCAAATGACCACTGAACAGTTGGTGGCATAACCTTTGTAGACGAAAGGGTTGAGTACGGTTAAAAATACTGCTCACAAGCAACCCACAAGCAATCAAGACTTTCATTACACACTGTGCTTGCATCAGCTAAAAAACCCTGAAATATTTTTATTGTGCATTTATACCGTCTCAGATTGAAGAGCAAACTCTGCAAGACTGGGCAGCGAAGACATATGGCAGTTGCTGAAGTGTGAAAAAGGCTTAAAAAAAGTTTTACAAGTGTTTAGTGTGCTCACAAGTTGCATCAAAGCATCTAGTGCAGGTCATCAGCACCGAAGTACAGTAATTAGAGGTGACGTTTGAGGGCGCAACAGTAGGGGAGCACAAATGCAACGTCTCACCAACCGACCATTTTAGGTTTCTCTCTTCCTTTCTCGGACTTCACTCAGGAAGTCCAAGGACAAGGCATTTATGACATTAATTGGAGTCAAGCAGACCCAAAGAGTCTCGAATCCATTGGAAGGTTAGGGAGACGGATTTAGTCAATAAAGGCATTGAAAGCACCTCCGCAAATGGCAGATCGAATGCAGAGAAATAAATGCGGCCGTGTGTGTGCGTGAATAGAACGCTCCATCCACCTGGCACAAAACCCTGCTGGCAGTTCGCATTGCCTGAGGTGGAGGGGGGAGTGTAAAGGACAGTCACCTCGTGCCCCCGCTGGAGGTTTGTCAAATCTCTGAACGTCAGCAGAACAGGTGCAGAGAACCCAATCCAGCACCCTTAAAGAAATAGTTCAGCAATTCTCTTATTATTTACTCAAATTTATTCCATTCCTTGTGCGTGAAGGGAAGCAGAAACGATTCCAGTCATTATTTTACAAGAATACAATGAATAAGTACTGAAGCTTTCATGCCTTAAAAAAGATAGAAATGCACCATAAAAGAGGTAAAACTGAAGCCATTGAATAGTTGTGTTAGAAAAGACCTAACTTACTCATTTAAAACCGTGACATTTTCCCTAGTTCAATTTGTGAATGAATCATTCTTCAGAGTAAGATTTCAATCATTCAGTTGATTCGTAAGGTGAAACAGAAAAAAACACATGCAAACTGCAAATTCTCTCAACGCAACCAAACACAGAGAGGTGCTGCAAACACAGAAACGCTGCAAACAGCACGGACCACAACGGAAATGTTTCAGGGGGACCTCAAAAAGTAACGAACCCATCTGGGACATGATTATTTGTTCCATGGCTTTTGGTCAAAGCAGAGATGTTGTCGCTGAACTAAAAGGTGATTTTTTTTGTGTTTATTTTAACAACCTGATAATACAGTCTTTTGGGTATTATTAGACTAATCTGACGAATTACACACTTAACTGTGAAACATTATTTTAATGCTATGTTAGCTAGAGTTACTCTCAGATGGGTTCGTCTTTCTGAGGTCCCATGAAACATTTCTGTTGTGGTCCGTGCTATTTGCAGCTGTGTTTGGTTGCGTTGTGTGAATTTGCAGTTTGTATGTGATTTTCTGTTTGTATGTGTTTTTTTGTGTTTGCATGCATTTTTTTTCAGTTTGCATGCATTTTTTTGTGTTTGCAGTTTGCATGTGATTTTCTGTTTGCATGTGTTTTCTTAAGTTTGCAGCGTTTTCCCAGCCACCGTAGATTCGTTCAGAAAGACCTGTACAGAATTCCAGCGGAGTCTGTTCAACTGGCAGTTAACTATAACTTTTATTGGTCAAATTAAAACTTAAATGCTAATGCATGGTTTCCGAAGAATTGGAAACATTTGCATATGTCTTTGAGGCTTGTCTTGTAATTAAATAGGAAAAAGTTCTTTTCCTGAACAGGAGAAAGTAAGTCATGCAGATTTGGAACAACATGAGGCTGAGTAATGACAAAATGTTCATTTTTGGATAAAAGGTTCCTTTGAGACTTGGCAAATGTACAAATAAGCAGCAGTCTACGAACAATGATAATTGGAATAACTGGGGGCAAAAAGCCCAGAAAAAAAAAAAAACCCAAGTGCGAGTTTGCTCCGTCAATCAAGTCGATCACGCATGACAATGATTACCAGATGGAGAGCTAAAAACAATGTGAAGAATAATGGCATGATTTCTCGCCTACTCCTGACTTAAATGTTGCTTTAACAACAACAGACATCATCTTTCTAAATGACGGAGCCACACAAGAGGGGCCATTAAGCCGTACGGAGGAACAATGAGAATGTCAAGAGTGGATTTTGCACGCTCAGTGGCAGGTGATGGGAGACAAGAAAGGCTGTCGATGGCTCATTTCCATGAGCGGTGGCGTTGTGCATCCTGGCCCAGAGCTGATTGTTTCAGTGTAGAACTGGCTGTGCTCCAGTGACTCAGATCATTGTGCTGCTGTAGATGTAACGATTTGGAGTCATCCAAGTTTGTATGCAAAGCTGCCCAATCCCTTTTGACTCACCGGGGTAATATGTTGTTCAAAGGAATAGAGCTAGAGAGGGGAAGAAGTGAATGAAAGGGATCAAAGGATGATAAGGAGAGGAAAAAATTAAAAACAAGATAAGACGGGAGAGGTGGAATGAAAGAGAAAGCTAAGAAAAGCGAACTTGAGTATTCAAACTGAAAAAAGGCCAGCTATATCAGCCAGAGCAAAAAATAGCCTTTCGGATTTAAGGCGCCCTCAGGTGCTACAAGAGGACATTAATGCAAAAACGGAATATTCGCCCATCTTAAGTTTAAGATGAAAAGCTTTCCGGTGGAAAATATGAATTAGGGATGTGCATCTACATATATATTTTTTTAAAACGACTGGTTGGTTGGTTTCCTGAATAACTATATGATTAATTAATCTTAAGGAAGGTCAATAAAATTAGGCTAAATTTGGGTTCACCTAAGCCAGTCTGACACATATAAAATATAGTATGCTGATGTACAGAATACAGGCACAGGTCCAGTTTTCGCTATGAAGTAACTATTAATTATGACTTTTACCTCAAACTCTTAGTTACTTTTTATTAATAGCTGGTAGGCGTAGGTATTGAGTAGGATTGAGGTAGGGCTGGGCAAAAAAAATCTTGATTAATTGAACATTTTAACTCGATTACGATTAATGAACAATTATTTTATTTTTTATTTTTTTTTTGCCCTCATAGTTCACTGACAAATCTTGTACAGTAAATATGCTCACATAATACAAGTGAGAGATTTT